>JANIEX010000174.1:0-50547 GCA_027627405.1 Leucocoprinus birnbaumii | reverse complement strand
TTCTCTGACTCCTTCACTCTCTCGGATATTGACTTGTCTGGCGCGGGCAAGGATGGCAAACCGGCAACTCTTGGTGAAGTCATGAAGCAAGTGACCACCAAGTATAAGGTTAAATTGGAGGCTTCCCCGAACCAAAAGACACGCCAGACTACGTTTTACCTCAAGGCAGATTCCGAAAAGGATCTCGAGAAGGCCAAACGAAGTCTTGTCGCCCTGTTGAGTCCGGTTGTACGTAACTTTTTTGCGCTATGCTTGCGTCGCTCAATCAATTCTCCGAAGATCACTTTGGTCATAAACGCTCCTGCATCCACTATTGCAGCCATCATCGGACCTCGAGGTTCGTCCCAGGATGCACACCCATATATTTTCCATTTCTGAAATCTGGTGAATAGGTGCTACCCTGAAGCAAATTCGCGATCAGACGAGTGTCAGAGTTGATATCCCCAAGAAGGAAGCCGCCAACGGTAACGGTCAGATCAGTGCCACCAACTCTGGCAAGGCTACTCCCTCCTTGGATGAGGACGAAGAAGAACCCACTGTCCCCATCACTCTCATCGGTCCTCAACCTCTCGCTTACGAAGCTCAAGCTCTCCTCAACCAGATTATCTCGTCCAGGATTTCCAAGACTACCACTCGCATCCGTGATATCCCCGCCAATGTGTTACCCTTCATCATCGGCCGCAAAGCCTACTTCCTGACCACCGCTCAGGAAGCTGGTGTCAACCTTGCTCTTAATGCTCCTAGCCGTGAAATTGCTGTCAGTGGTGACCGTGAGGGTGTCATGCGCCTGGCTGAGATTCTCAAGACCAATATTGAATCTCTCAAGACTAGCCTTACTAACCTCAAACTTGCTCTGCCTAAACGCCAGCATCGTTTACTTGTCGGTGATGCGGCTCAGCAAATCATGGCAGCTAGCAAATGTGCTGTTATTGTACCCAGCTCCGATGATCCCAGCGACGAGATCACAATTTGGGGTCAGGGTGCTGACCTCTCAACGGGTCTTACTGAAGTCATGCAGCATGCGAATTCAAAATACATTCACGAGTTCCCTATTCCTGGTCCGGTATCTATCTCTCGCAACTTGGTAACCTTCTTCAAGTACATTTCCTACGATAAGACCCTGAAGGACAAGAATCCTGGAGTCACCGCTTTCCTGCCTACTGTGACAGTCGACAAGACTTCTTATACCATCGACCTTGTTGGTGAAAAACCCGTCGTGGATTCTGCTGTCCGACAAGTTTCCGAAGCAATCGGCAAACTCTATGGGGCTACCAAGGACATCACGATTGACTGGCTTTTGCATCGCATTATCACTGGAAAGAACGCCAAAAAGTATGTTACACCTCTCTTGGACCAAGAACTTTGCTCATACATGTTTCTCATAGGATCAAGCAATTCCACGACGCCAACAACGTTCAGGTCTTCTTCCCGTCAGAGTCGGAGGAATCTTCATCTGTGTTGCTGGTCTATGACCCGTTCTCCCCCAATGCCTCGCCCTCGCCAGATGACAAGAAGCGTAACCTCGACGAGGTCGCTAAAGACTTGCTCAAGTTTGCTACAGACGCTGCCGATGTCAAGAGTCACAAGTTCGACGTCGAGAAGCGTTGGCACGAAACTATCATCGGTAACAACGGGACTACTCTGAATGCGTGAGTCAACAATTCGCCAAAATTACTTATCTATCTCAGTGCTTTCCCTTCAGAATCATCGGAGAAGACAAGACTTTGGTTGTCAAGTTCGGTGCCGAGGCAGGTGAAGGTGCCTTTGAGGACACTGTCCTCGTCCGTGGAGTCAGCGCCGACGTCGACCGTGCTGTCAAGGAAATTCTTCAGATCGTTGAGAACGCCAAGAACGATGAGATCATTAACAGCTACGTGAGTGTTCATTTAGCCGTACTTCATATTAGATCCTTATAAGTCCCGTACAGTCGACCGAGTTTGACATTGAACGTGAATATGTCGGTCGTGTTGTTGGTGCACAAGGTGTTGGTATCAACAGGCTCAGGGATCAGCTTGGTGTCAGAGTCGATGTCAATGACGAAGAGGACAAAGACGTCGGCGGTAAGAAAAAGAAAGCTGCACAAAAATCCAAGGTTAAGATCACCGGTCGGAAGGAGAACGTCGAAGAGGCGAAGAAGCGCATCCTTGCTCAGGTTGAACGCCTTGTGAGTGAACCTGCTTCATGTAAATCGTTTCAGCCCAAGATTTACCGTTATTTCAGGCCGATGAAACATTCGAGGTCCTCAAGATTCCCGCCCAATACCATGCCTCTTTGATCGGTCAAAGTGGCAAATACGCCATCCGTCTGGAAGAGAAGTATGCCGTCAAAATCACCTTCCCTCGTCAGAATGCCGATGCCGAAAGCAAGACTCGCGAACAACTCAAGGCCGATGAAGTCCTTATCAAAGGTGGAAAGAAGGGCGTCGCAAGTGCAAAGGCCGAGCTGCTTGAGGCTCTTGAGGTCGAGAAGGAATCCAATCATACCTTACATTTCACCGTTCCTACTCGCGCTGTTGCACGCATCCTCGGCAAGGGCGGTGCAAGCATCAATGAGATCAAAGACATGACTGGTGCTATTATCGACGTCGAGCAATCGACCGACGATAACACCATCACTAACATCTCCCTTCGTGGCACCAAACCTTCTATCACGGAGGCGAAAACTTTGATCCTTGAGATTGCCAACTCAGTGGGAGAGGAGACTACTGTCGTCTTGACCATCGAGAACAAATATCACCGCACTTTGATCGGTGCTGGTGGTCAAGGACTCAAGGATCTAATCACTCGTTGTGGTGGATCCAACGATTCCAGATCACAGGCTGGCCTCGTTCGATTGTATGTACCTTCCCTCTCTTCAATGTAGGTTCGACACTTAATCTCCTTCCAGCCCTCGTCAAGGTGAGGAATCAGAAGAGGTCCGTATTCGTGGTGAGCCGAAGTTGGTGAAGAGGATTAAGGATGAGCTGGAGAAAGCTGTTGCTGCTCTACGTGACCGTGTTGTTCTGGCTGTCGAGGTTCCCAGCGCCCAACATCGCATTCTGATTGGGCGTGGTGGTCAGCATCTTAATGAGCTACAAAACAAGACTGGTGCTCAGATACAGTTCCCTGGCTCTCGCACCTACGCGCAAGTTGGAGAACCGGAGAATGCTTCTGAGCTTTCTGAGGTTGATCCTACCGATATCGTCAAAGTGTCTGGTTCACGAGCGTCTTGCGAGGCCGCGATCACAGCATTAAAGGTATGTATGACCACCATCCAAGAGAGGAGTTTACGCTGATGTGGTTTGCATAGGGTCAAGTCAAGCCTCCTACACCTGAAGGCGTTGTTGGAACAGTCGATGTGCCTCTGAAGTACCACCATGCCATCTCACAGCAGGGTGCCTTCTACCGTACCCTTCGTTCTTATGGTGTTCAGGTCGAGCAGTCCTCTCAACCCACTAAGTCTGCCGTTCCTACTGGCCCTAGTTCCGGGGCTGTCCCCTCTGCTCGCATTGATCAAGATGAAGACGAGACTGCCGCCGATGTGCAGTGGGTCGTCGAGGCTAATTATCAAGACGCTGAAGAGGGCGAATCTGTTTGGACCCTGAAAGCCCGAGACCAGGATGGGCTCGATAAAGCTCAGCAACTCATCAAGGAAGCCATTCAGAGTGCAGAGCAAATGACCCATGTCGGTTATCTCACCCTGCCGGATAGGAGCTCTTTCCCCAGGATCGTCGGTTCCAAGGGAGCTAATGTTGCTCGCCTTCGCCAGGAGACTGGTGCTGATATTACTGTGAGCCGAGAGGACACTACGATCACAATTATGGGTGAGTAGCTTGTTTCAAAATTCTGTGTTATGTAATTAACAAATCCCACAGGTGCGGAAAATGATATTGAGGCGGCGAAAGCTGCGATCATCAAGGTGGCCTCCGCCCCAGCTGGGCGACCCCGTCGTAACTAGAGAAATATGATAGGCACTTTTACTGCAGCTTGGTAGTCGGTATATACTGCTCGGTGGATATGCATGGATTTATGAGATATGAACCACATCAACTAATGATAATAATTTTGCGAAGTATTCAGTACCCAGAATCACAGATTGATTATGCATCTGAGATAGGAACGCCATCTACATCGTCAACTGGATCGCCATCTATGTCTACAGGCATCCCATCAATATCAGCTGGCTCTCCGTCGACATCGTCTAGTGGCTCTCCATCAAGGTCATCCGCCATGGGTTCTCCATCCAAGTCGTCTACTGGTCTCCCATCCACATCATCTACAGGCTCACCATCGACGTCGTCCATTGGCTCTCCATCAACATCGTCAATAGGCTTTCCATCAACGTCCTCCATAGTATCGTCGCCTTCAGACAGGGCATCCGTAGCCAGCTTGAAAGAACTCTGCTTGAACCGAGAGGTAAAGGACGTCTTCTGTTCCTCGCGCTGAGAAACCTTCTCTTCTTCCTTGGCTTGAGCTGGAGCATTGGGTCCTTCCAGACGCTGGCGGAGTTCCGAGGTAAACTCTGGAGGGAAGACAATCCAGTCCTCCCAAACTTCAACAACAGCAAGAATCTGTTTCTTAAAAGTTTCTGCCGTCATCCGACCGGGAAAAGAGTGGTAGATGTTAGCCAGGTGGTCAAAAACAATGCCTAGTCGCGACTGGAACTCTTGTCTGAATTTCCAGGCGCTTGGAATAGGAGCGGCCGAATTGTGCAAGATATCACAGATGAGATGCAATCGGGCGACTTTTCGAGGAACAGCAGTCCCATCGACGAGCAGTGAGGAAACGATGATGTCAACTACCTTCAGAAGGAGTAAGCTCAAAGAAAGCATCGAACAGGATGGAATACCCCTACTTCGTGTGCAGCTTCAGCATGTTCAAGGCTAAACGCCATACACCTTGCGATCTCGCCACGTTTACCTGACATGCCCCGAAGCATCGCTTCAAACCGTTTTTTGGCCAATTTGCCTAGCCTAGTCTTACGGCTGCGTTCCCGTTCAGATTCTTCGGCAGAATCAGTTGAATATATGGAGTTGTAACCCTATCAATGAGTTTAGCTATTTTGAATGGCACACGCCTAGCAGGGTATACCTCGTCATCAAACTCCGGTTGTAGACTCCGGTCAGATTCAATCAAACCTCGATAAAATGCATGTCGGCGATGCTACGTTCATCGTCAGTACTTCCAAGCTTCCACGAAGAGAAAGGTACCTGCCTTTCTGTCCAATAAGAAGGCATATTTGGAATTGTGTCGCTCACGCTCTCTCAGAGCACTCTCGTAATGTGCATCTTGTCCTTTGACCTCTGCAGCTACAGCTCGAATGAATGTATCCGTGATAGCTTCCTCCTCCTCAGTATGAGTTCTGCTATGAGGGCTCCGTGAGTGTCGCCTACGTGGTGAGCGACTCCGGGATGAAGGGTATCGATGGCTCCTGCTGCGTGACCTGCGTCGAGAGCGAGAACGACTCATACCTCTGCTTCTGTCATATGAGCGACTCCTAGACTGACGCGAACTTTTGTGGTGGCGTTCACGAGAACGAGAGCGCCGACGTTCGCGGGAGTGACTACGGCTCCTACTCTTTTCGCGATCTCGATAGTAAGATGGCGCGACTACAAGGGATGAGTCAAATTCGAACAAATTGCATTTTCCTGCATACCATATTTTGGCTTGGCGGCGATTGGAACCGCTTTACTCCAGCCAACTCGAAGGACCGAGCCTCCCCAATCATAACCGTCAAATTCACGTAGGGCTTCTTCAGCGTCGCGTCGCTTCATGAAGGACACGAATCCACTCAATCCAGCCTTACTTCTCCGAGATGCTGTCATATCAGCCCCAGGACCCACAGTTGCATCAGCCCGAGGCCACATGATTTTGACCTGTCGGGAATAAGTCATTGAAAAGCGAGGACGACACATGAAACTGCTCACAGAACCAACAGGCCCAACTCGAGCGAAAAAATTGCCCAGGACTTCTTCTGTGACATGCGGGGGCAGGTTGGCCACAAAAACGTTCGAAGTCTACGAAACATCAGATTTAGTGTACTGAGACAGGCAGCTACACTGACCTGCGGATCTCCACGATCCTTACTCCCACTTTGCCCTTCATAAGCTAGAGGGAATTAGTCTCTTGGTGTCAAAACCCAAAGCACGATTTCAGGCTCACCCGCAAGCGCAGTTACAGAGCGACCATGACTCTGAGCTGCAATGCAACAGTCAGTCTTCCCTTGCGTATCCCAAAATCTGTGAATGTACAAACATTGTTTCCCGTACTTGGCCTCTCGTTCCGCTTGCTCTCTGAGCTATATTTCAACACATACTCGAACGTCCATAAAATCGATGTCACCTCTTAATTTCTTCCAAGAATGCATCCATAGCCCTCTTTCCCTTGGGTTTTGGAACGCTTGATGGAGGAGACGCCGACTGGTGGGCAGTTAGATTGGAGTCTGGTAGCGTACAATGCATTCGACCACACACCCTATCCACGGCCACTGACCGAGACATCGAGCTGCCCTCTCCAGGATGAAGAGATTTGTACTCAGTCGCGTCAGAGCCTGCTTTGACAAACGTTGATCTCTTGCTTCTCGCTGAACCATCCCCTTGAAAAGCATCAAGGAACTCAGCATAAGCCTTTGCTGCATGCTCCTCTTCTTCTCGTTTCTTGGCTTCCGCGGCCTCTTGTTCCTTTTCGCGTCGCGATTTACGCACAGTTCCAGCTGTGTATTGTGATAGTTTGGCTTCATCGACGGGCTTTTGCTAATGAACGAAAGGATAATTGGTGAGCATGATCGGAGGATGAATAAACCCTGTCCATCGCACTGGGAAGGAAGAGTCCTCGTCATCGTCAAAAAAAGCCGCTAATTTGGATTTTGTCTTGTCCATGGCGTACACAGTGCCGGGTAAAGCGCTTTCGATCAAGGAGTTGGAGGACTACAGGTACGGATGTTGAACGTTTGAACGTTGAACAACAGGATGAAGGCTGAAGCTTGGCAAAATCGTCATTCTCACGGTATCATGGTAGGTGATCTCATCACTTGTGCCGCAAAACCCAAAATTGGATTAAGTATGAACCCAAGGAAAACTGAACGTAAGTAATATGGATAGATGCACAGCAAGAATACAAGCAGCAAGGGATAGATATAACAATGACAGCCGACCACAGATAAATCACATCATCATGAGGTTTCCAAGTCCACCTTGGACATACGCCATTGGCTTCACTGGAGGATGTGGCTTAGCATCAAATTGGAAATATTCACGACTTCCTGCTGAGTCTATGCGTAGCTGTATGCGAGATAAATTAAAGACAAGTAAGAAGTTTGGGTAATACATACGAATGCACCCTTGTTTCCAGCTTGGTCGACATAGTTTGGCGCAGAGAACACCTGTGATCGAACGTTGAGATCTCGACTTTGGACCCACGTATAAAGAAAGAGAAAACAAACCGTAGTACATAGACCATCATGTTCAATTTGATAGCCATCTTCAAGGCCGTTAGAGGACATTGATTACTGGTAGACGGAACCACCTACTCTGTCTAACTTCGTGACTCCGAATGATTCCAGAAACCTTGTTCAGCGTACACCAGCGCTTGGTTACATCAGGTCCGAATGCAATGCCGACGCCCTATGAAGGTTTGAGTTAAACGAGACAGATTATCCCACTGCACTTACTCGTTTACTTGGACCACGTCCCGGTTCGTCTTGCGGATCCGTCCATAGCAGCTAGTTTTTGATTAGAGGAGAGACGACCTCGTCTACATGGAGTACACTTTACCTCACCTATCTCTCCAGTCAGTCAATGTGTCCCCAGAAAATAAAACGAGACACGCACACATCAAACCTTCCGTACCGGGCTGCTTACCCACCCGGGGAATCCGGCGAATATCGTCTAGGGTGACCTCATCTTTACTGAAGAGGCCGCCGTGCACGACGAAGTAGCGCTTGAAGCCATCGGTTGACAGAATGGCACCCGCGCCTTCCTTTGTCGTCGGAGGTTTTGTGGCGCTAACCAGTGTCGCCAGAGGAACTATTGAAACATCATTAGCCGCCAAACGAAGTCTGATTAGATCAAAGGCGAACGTGTTGTGAAGATGTGAGCAAACAGCTATGTTTAACTGTCAGAAACCGCCGGTCCAAGAAACCGCAGAATATACCTTGTAGCTTTGCTCGCCGTGCTTAGTTTTAGCCTCTCCTTCGAATCCGTATGTCCGATTCATCTCTTTAGCCTCGTGGTTGCCACGGTTGATGAACATGTACTTCGGATATAGCCCTGTGAACCGAATCAAACGCGGATCCGGAAACAAAACGGAAGACTTACACTTGAGTGCAAATGCAGTCAGAATCACCTCCATTGACCATGAACCCCGATCGACCAGGTCTCCGTTCATGAGTAGGTAATGCTTCTCACTGGGCTCTCCGGTAAGGGAGAAAAGGTGTAACACATCATAGAATTGACCTTCCGTCTCTCAGCTAGGATATTGCAGGTTCAGGGTTCGACTCACCATGGACATCGCCAATAACGTCAATGGTAATGCCGTCTTGAATGGGCACTTCAACTAAACTTTCCTCAGAAGCGAAAGCTTTATGAGCACCGAGTGCAATTTCCCATACGTAGCGCTTGGGCAAAGTTTTTCCGTCCTTGAGCCATTGAATCATATCACGGACGAATTTGAGCGTAATTCCGTATTTGCCGTCTTTGTAAAGCAATTCTGGACCGCCGTAGCTTTTATCCATATCACAACCGCCTTCAAAAGTATGAGCCATGTCCCAGGAGTTTCCAAGATCACAGTCCCACCTTCTTGTATGATTTCCAGGCATCTTGTCACGGCATCCTTCTCTTCCTCCATCTCAATCGCCTACATACTCCATCAATAGATCGAAATGAGCCGCGGCATGGTTCACATACCTTCTCAAACTCTATCTTTCGGATGAGCTTCTGCGTAGACACCATTTGCTGTCGAACGGTTTCATTGTTGGGCTCGAGGGCTAGAACCTTCTTGAAATCTGTAACCGCAAGCTGAGGTTTTAGTGTTTGGAGGTAACATGTTGCCCGGCTGCAAGTTCAGAGTTAGCCAACAGAGTATCAATGCAAGATAGATGGCAAATACGCGCACCGATAATATGCCTTCACGTATCGCGGATCGAGTGCAATGGCTTTGGCTGTTCAACCATTTGTAAAAGGCTCATTCAGCTCCATCAATTCCCATTAACCACAGTTAATTTACCGCACTTGCATCACTCAACGCGTAACCAAACTCCTCCAGTTTCATCCTGGCATACGCCCGGTTGCACCAAAGCGTCGGCTCATTCGGATTCTTCTCAATTGCTTCAGAATACAATTTCGCTGCTCCGGGGAAATCATGGCCTAAATTATATATATCGAACAAACCAAGACAAATCAGCTCCAGAAAGATCAAGATTCGCGGGATTCCAGGAAGGGAAGCATGGAAAAGATCCACGTACTAGTAAAGGCTTTATTGGCCTGCGCTTTTATTCGTGCCGCCTCCGCCTTATCTTCATCCGATACTTGCACGAGATCTGTCAAAGTGAGATTTTGCATCTGAGGAGAGGGGATGGAAGAAGGGGGAGAAGAGGCTGTGAGCACAGGTGAAGATGCGCTCGACGATGAAGAATCGTTCATGGCTGCGATTGACGATAAACGATATGTGTCTTCGGACTTCGAGGCCTTTCGCGATCGAAATCAAAATCTCTCAAAACCTTTCCCACGAACCCATTTAATACATCCTTCAGTCAAAGGCACCAGTTATATATAGATCAACTATGTACAACTTCGTCGAAAACACGAAATTCGTTAAATATACACCAGATAGCACTGCTATAAAGATCAGACGAGACGATACGGTCATATGAGCCGCGCGGCGGGAATCATAATTCAGTAAGCATTAGTGGTAAAAAGGTATCCGGAGCATTTCAAGTCATCTAGACTCAGAATGCAGAAAAATCAGAAAAATGTGGCGTTGGCTAAAAGCACTTCATCCACAAAGGGGGAGCAATGAGATGTCGCGGAATGAGGAGGAATGGAAAAATGAGCGTTGTGTGTCCTAACCCAGTTTAGTTTCCCCCTCAGCCCAAAGGGCAGCTGGCGAGGTTGAAGTAGAGCCCAAGATCTGCGTCATAGGCGTTGATGTTCTGAAGCCAACCATTGAAAAGCTGTTGAAGGCTTTACAGAGATAGGTGAGTCTTCAGGTTCTCCAATAAATGGCAGATACTCACTAATCAAGATTCTGCTGGCAGCGGCAGCAACCCTTTTTCTTGGCAGCTTCGGCCTTTCCCTGATCAGCGACACTATCGTCAGTATATATCCACATGATATCATCATGAATAGACGCACAACAGTGAGGCCAGGGTACCAACCATTGTATTGACCAACAGCCAGTAACACATCGCCATCAAGGCTGTCCAGGGTGGCGGCGAAGTATTTGGCACCAGCATGAATGTTGAAGTCCTAAGGCCGAGAAATATTATTAGGATGGATACCACCAAAACGTCACAGAAAGATTTCGCTCTTACAGGATCGCGACAGTTCCCGCCAGGTGCGCCACCACACTTGTCCTTGGTAATTTGCATGAGTCCTTGTTCTCCTGCTCCTCCAACAGTTTCTGGCTTGCAAGAGCTTTCCTGCATGGCGAAAGAAGCCAACATGATAGGCGGTATGTTGTACTGAGCACCATACTTGTTGAAATATTGGAGATAGGAACTGCAAGCTTTGAAAGGACTGTTACCGGACTTGAGGGCTTCCGTGAGGGACATAGCCACGATATCCTTCATGTTGACTTTGGGTGGGGTCCATCCTCCGGCATCAATACCGCAGTTCAAGAACTGGATACTCCCATTAGGGCCACTGGTCTTGGTCGTCTTGGCTTTATGCAAGTCAGTAAACTGGGAATTCAAAACAAGGTTTACTAGAGGCTCACCGACTGCATTACTGGCGCCACACTTCCCAGAGGCGGTAAGAACTTGACCTTTGGAACTACCACCACTGGAGTAATTGTTCCCACTGTTGTTGCTCTTTGAGCTGCCCGAGGAAGGGGATGGCTTGGCAGAGGAGGTCGTCTTAGGGGTTGCCTTCTTCGTAGAGGTGGAAGCCGAATCAGTCTACAGATTCTTGTCAATTCAAACTCCATAGAAAATTTCAGGTAGCTCTAATAACCTTGGTTCCCCTGCGGACACAACGCTTCTGAGATGACTTCTTCTCAAGGCTAGGTATCTTGACAGAGGAGTGGCGTCGAGAGTGCCAGCTACGGCTAGCTATAGCTTGCTCGTGCTGGACGCTAGCGTTGACCACGACAAGGGTCAGGAACAGAGTAAGAAGGGTAGTCGGAAACTTCATAATTGTTCGAAGGCTTGAAACGATTGGACCGTTAAAAGAGAGGAAAGCCCAGGCTCGGCAACGAGGAAGGTGGGACGACGAGAGGCGAACAGAGGTATGAGGAGAGGAGGAAGCGGGAGAAAGGTAAGGACCAGGAGCAAAATTGCCCTTGTGCTTTTCTTCGGGTTCAGGACACCGCTCGATGCTCAGGATCACGGTCGCTGGGCCTGTTTAGTCTGCCTGGCCTCCATCTTTCCAAACTCCGCTTCAAGGCATTATTCCTTCAAACTCGTGACAAACTTTGTGCAATCAAATCTGAAGCAGACTTCATATTTTTGTTTCAAGCAACATAGCAAACTCGCCATTGTCCCCACGGGTGTTACGGCTACCGTCTCCAGTTGCCAGAGCAATTACTTTCGCGACGGTATGGATCAGAGACCGGAGAAACTGGAAGTGCAAACATAATTAATACAAGGGGCAAACAATAGAATTGTTACACCTACGTCCCTAAGCGCGCTGCGCAATCAATTAAGCTGTTTCCTCAAATCGGTCCAGCTGCTCAAAAACCCTTGGGTCATGGTCCAACCTTAGTTGAGACCCAGCTGCCTTAGTAATTTCTTGTACTCGCCCTGCAGCTATCTTCCCCACAACGTCAAATCAAGGCCAAGCCCTTAGTTACGATAACAGACGCCATGTGAGTAATCTTCCGTGTGATGATTGCTAGATGTCAATTGAGAATGATCAAGCTTCGGCGCTGATACCTCGAATAGGAAATATCGAAACACTAGTGACCAGACAGCTGAGATTGCCTTAATCGCTGACTTTGAGTGTCCGTCTACACACTACCTGAAGGCGATTTTGAGGTTTCGGGCACCCCTAGAACGGTCGATGGCCCTTACTACATCGATGGAGCCAAACTCGTAGTACCTTCATCAAGGCCCTCTTTGACGTTGATGGATGATGAGGCGTTGATGGATGATGAATCAATGTTGGCTCGTGATCGCAAGAGGTGACCATCTTCGGGTGTCTCTGTAACAGTTGTACCAGATACTTACCCCGCAATCTGATCCACTGCTGCTAAAATGCGTCAAATCAGGTCATATCTTTTGCCCAACTAGCTTGCCACTGTCAATCTCCTCTGACCCGCCACTGCGTGGAGGGGAAGATTACGGGTAATGGGAAACCCGTAAGTATGATCGAGGCTCGCGTGGCATTTTACATCCGAATCGTCACGTTGACGTTCATGTATTCATGATCGAGAAAGTCACGTTCGGAAGATCGAGCACTGAGTACTGAAAGTGACACGTCTGATCGCTAGGTATTATCTGATACCTGTTGATACATAGAAAACATGCTGCGCCCACTACTCATCAGAGACGATGTGAAAGACCTAGCCTGCTAGCCGGAAACCAAGCTGAAAATGATCTAACAAAGCGGCAGGTGCAATTAGGTCTTGTTATCGCTAACCGTGGAATAATTTGGCCTGTTCTTCCGGAATCACCAGGCGGGGAAACTAACCGAAGAAGGATGGAGCGTTAATATACGACGATGAGTACAGGTTCTCTCTCTATCTGTGACTCCCTTATTGGCTGCGATGAGGCAAGACCTTTTCTTCAATCGCAAGCTATAGCCATGGAAAGCCTAATTCTCAGAATCACTGCCTTATATGTAGATGGTCGAACGCTTGTCGTGATCATCGGCACTACTAACTCCTGGTTCATACGGGAAAAGGGGCTGTCTTGAATAGTGCCGAGTAAAAACGCACATACGACAGAAAACGCAGTCAATTGAATTCAACTTGGCGGCCTCGTCAGCTAGACTCATCTCCGCCAACGGCCGTTTGACTGCCGGGGAAAAATCCATAAATTGAGGGAGTCATATTCCTTAGAATTCTCCTATCGTGGCCGAGTCCTGCATATTGCCGGACGGCCGGAACAGTTCATACTTCAGGATCACACATCTAACGTGGACTGACAACGAAAATTGCGATTGCTTCCGGTTGTATCGCATCCGAAGTACATGAACTATACACTTGACTATAAGTCGATGGCCACCGACATTAGTGATCGGCTCCAAGAGCCCTCGACTTGCGGAGGGACCGCTTTCCGCTGGGAGGACAGCCCTCGACACACAGCATTTGAACAGCGGAGCCTGCAGGGAAGGTCCGAGCTAGGAAGCGAGGCGCGTCACCTAGCAGCGCTTGGGGAAGGCTAGGAAACGAGGACCAAACAAAACAGGACTAGATAAACAACATACGGCGGGAGAAACGGAGTAGTCAATTGCCGTTTTATGACGATGACTCGACAAGAATGGTGAGGGTATACACGTGGATAGGGAATCGTGAGAGTAAGAGCGGATTAGAATAGTAGGGAACCAAACAAAGATGGGCGGGTGATTCAGAACGGCACAGATGAACAGCATTGGGAGCTCGAAATAGACAGTGACATGATGGATTTTCCACACTCGACAGTTGCGGTGGGGAGCAGATTACACGCCCTTTCCCCGAGTCCGGAATGCCTGCAAGCCAATGCAGCTTGCAGAGAGCTCAGCGAGAACCAAACAAGGGTGAGCGACGGCAGGAGCGACAGGGGGACGGGAGGAGGGGATCCTAAGGGCGGAGTTGAGTCGGGGATGGGAAATGATGGTGCACACACCTGTGATGACTCGGAGGCGACATTGTTTGCACATGTTTGTCAAGGGCCTTCGTGACTCCCCCTGCCCCCAGCTCAGTCAACTTGTGTTGTCGTACCGCCCTATAAAGCCTCGCCCCCGACATCCAGACCCCTTTCCCGACCCAAAGCACACTCAGCGCCCCGCACCAGACCCACCCTAGCCTCGCACTTACTGTCTTTTAGCCCGCTCTAGTCCACAGAGTCTTCTGCGCCCCAGAAAGACTTTGTGATCGGATTGTCCAAGTCTACAGACTTGGGACGTCCGTCAATTCCCCTCTAGCAAAATGTATTCCAACAACCGCTCCTCGCCGATTTTCGTTGCCAAGCCCTACGCCTCGACCAGTATCCTTTCTGTCTTGATTTCTTCCACCATCTCTACCATTACTGTCGATGCTATCGCCCTGACTTTTTAAATTCCTCGTCTTGTCTCGTTAAACCCCCACTCGCAATCGCCTTGAATTTTTGTTGATCAAACCTGAAACCCCCCACTATATAATACATGCACGCTCTCACCCACTCTATTGCGCATCGGGCTCCTTCTGCTACCCGCTCTCGGGTGCGGTGGCAGCCCTACAACCCCCTCTCATCCCAGGCCTCATCCAGCTCTACTTCCTCAAGATCTCCTTCTTCAACTCAAATCAGCACACCTACTTCCATTTCTTCACCTCCAAGCAACACCCCTCCCCCCGAAATCAAAACATTCCCACACCCCCCAGAATCAGAAAGACGTACCGCCACCTCGAGATAATTCAAAGAAACAATTCGCTGTAGGATTAGTCGGTCAGTCCCATGCCACAATCTTTCAGTTAGCAAATCTGATCGGCCAACGCTTGTAGACCAAGCCGTCAAGACACTTGGCGAGATTTGGCGTCCTCAAGACATCCCCTCCGCATTTTCGACAACCCCCCGCTCAGCTATCCCCTAGCAGTCCTCAAGAACACCTCACAAACAGTCTGATTTCCCTCTCCCCTCTCCCTTCCTCAGGCTTCTGCGCCCCCCGTTCTAGCTGCGGGACTGACGCTCGCGCTATCGTGCCTATAAAAGGTTTTGTCCACGAAGTAATCCGTCGCTCGCGCACTTCTGGCTATGTTCTCCAGACAGCCCTTTGCTACCTGGAGGCAATTCGGCCCAAAATACCTGATCTTCTCCGTCAGGAGAGATCAGGTCAGAGTATGTGCAGCGACGCTGATATCAGCGGGCGAATTCTCCCCGCCACGGAGCACGAGCTCAAGCTTGAAGAGGAATATCTCCAACTTGAGATGTCTGGTATTGACAGCACCGATCCCCTTCCCCCGGATCTCGTTTCGACCATACGCGTCACTGACATTCCGTCAGTTGAGCACCCTCCCCTTCCCAACCAAGTATTGCCACCAGCCATGTTAGAGGAAGATACGTGCCCCCTCAATGGAACTACAACTTCCATTTCCGCTCTTCCATCTCCCCTTCTCTGCCCGCGTCGCGCATTCCTCGCTTCCCTCATCCTCGCCTCGAAATTCACTCAGGACAAATGCTACTCGAACCGCGCCTGGGCCAAACTCTCCGGTCTTCCGGCTAGAGAGATCAGCCGCTCTGAACGCGCGCTCGGAGAAGCCCTTGACTGGCGACTTTGGGTTGGTAAGGCGCCCGTTCAAAGCTCGTTGGGATCTAGCACTCCAACGGCTTCTGCTATTAGCAATCGGCCTGTTGTCCGCTCTCAAAGTGAAAGCAATATCCTCAGTATGCCTGCCACACGATCACCTTTCCTGGCTCGTCAAGATTCCCGCCCGTCGTGTGTCAACCCAAACTCGGGGCGCACGCTCCAGCGGAGTTCGACACTTCCGGCAGAGGTTTTCGCGTCACTTCCCCTAAACCGGGTTGGTGCATCTAATTGCAGGAGTACTCAGGTATTTTATCCTATCTTCGGCCTGCCGCCCTTGCTGATCTCAAATAGGAGATGCTTGAACCTGTTGCTCGCCCCATAATGCCTAGCCAGGCTGTTGTTTCCTATGCTGATGGTCTCAGTCAGAGTCCAAGCCCGGACATCCCTCCCCTGAGCTACTCACCCTCCTCGACGGAGTCCTCTTCGGGAGACCGGACCATTCAGATGAGTACCTTCATCGACGAACCCATGGCGATGTATTCCGGCCCTCAGGCCCCCATCGCAGCAGATTTCTGGCCAGGATCAGACGTCGATTCGCAAGAATTCCGGATCTCGCCTTCGGCATATGCGAAGAGCAACCGAATTGGAAAAGCACCTGCGGCGGCGGACCACTATAGTCTCTATGCGCTTCCGGCAGCGATCGCGAGTGTTGATCTCGTGACAAGTGCCTACACACACATTGGATCAAACCCGCCCTGGCTACTAGATGGTGAAAGCTTTAGAACTCTTCCTGTGGTCAGCCAATAGCTCTTGGGATTCCTCAAATATGTCATATGCAATATGTGTTGTCTTTTCTTGTACCCCTTCTGATTCTCTCTTCTCTCCTCTGTACATTGTATGTGTTGCTTGGAACATTATTTCTCTTCTTCATATAAATCCGATGCTGATTGAGTGCGTGTTGCGTGCTCTTTACTTTTTTCTATACTCTTCCTCTTTCTCTCTTTCCGTCTCATTATTTCTGTGGAGCTGCATTGTTAGAACACTATCGGTCATTCTTGGATTGTCATCAAGGACGTTGCATCACCATGCTTCATACTGATTTATTGCTTATTTGCCCATGATATGGCACTGATAATGGACAGGCTATGTTACATTACAGCTCCATCTGGGTAAATCCTGGCTGTTATCGGGTTTGGTCTGGCGCTAGCGTCTTTCTGCTCGGTTTCAATTTTCCAGCAACTCCTTGATGGTAATCCCTAGAAACCGGTATTTGTATTCGGCGACACCTCCTGTAATTCTTGATCGTGTATACTTAATAACTATACCCTTGCTGCTCCACAGTAACAGTAAACTTGTGATATGACAATAGTTGTTTGGTGTCAGTGAGTTGAGGATTTCTTTATTTGCAATGACCCACAAGAACCACTTAATGCTATACTAGAACTACGTTATTTATCACTCTTGAAGGGTTTTCCTATACGCTATGCATCTACTCATTGAAGAACTCCAAGGGCGTATCTAAATTATGAATAGCACGCCAAGTTGTTGGTCTACCTTCAGCATCACGGCTTCCCTCGTCCGTCCAAAGAGAATGAAACATAACGTCCTCGGTGCCCTGTTAGTGTCAATATCAGTGTCCGTCAGTTCCATGACGCCACAAGTATTATAGGGAGATTGAGGGAGATATCATTATGAGGGAGACGGGACAGGTAGACGTACACGATTCGGTGGGTCATGGATTCTGATTGCGGTGATACACAGGATTGGTGGCATTTTGGTGGGAGATATGAAGGGACGCGGTTTTTTGACACCCGGTTTGGCATTGCGTCATTCGTTGGCGGACCCGGATGAATCATCCCAGGTCCAGGAGAGTAGGGCGCCGAAGAAGCGCGGGAAATACAGGAAATACGAGGATCCGAAACAAAGGAGGAACGTTACAGCGACGAATGTAGGAGTGATTAGTTGGATTTCAGCGAATGTTGGCCCACCACGAGAAGACAACAGATGTTGTGCAGGAGTACAGCGACGGTATGGCAGTGTCAAAATGAATTCAACAGAGAACAACGTGCGTATGTCAGGAGTTGAGGTGACTGAGAGAGCGGCGACAAGGAATGACATACCTGACGTGGATGAATCCCTCTCCCTCGGCGTCATTGACCGCAGGGATTCTGATCTTCCCAAGTATGATATTCCCATAGGACGTTCCTCCACTCCGGACCTGGTTTAGTATTCAGGAATCGTACATAGCGTAAAGCTCAAGAAGAAGGGTACGATGATCGCAACGCGACGAGAATGTCGCGTAAGCGACGAAAGATACTCGAATAGGGGTGGATCGAAGTAACTGAGGTAATGATGCAATAGAAATTATTACTACGTACCAAGACTAGGTCGTTCTCGACCGTGAAGTTCGTCAATTCATGATCAGAAAGCCCTTGGGCCCGAGACCACATTTTAGGCTCGTGTTTGTCCCAATCATGACGAGATTTGACGATTTCGCTCTTGATTTTAGCTAGGACCTCGTTAAACGCTTCGACGGCATTTGCGTGAGGTGCATGAGGATCATTAAAGTCGACTTGTTCAGCGGAAGCTGGGAAGAAGTTGAGATCTATGGCAGACAGACTCGAGGATGACTGTGATTTTCGGCTCACCCATTTTTTTGAGTTCTGAGCGCTGGAGCACAAGGTACGAGAATGTGAGGAAAAGGCTTAATTGGTCCGAGAGCCTCAGAGTGGCTAGATTAGATGGACCTCGTGGTTGCTACTTATCCAATCAATTTACTCCATCTATCTTGGAGGCATTGGCTCACAAGCACTCCAAAGAACACAATCTGTGATAGATCGTTGAATCTTTCCCACAAGGCCGCTGACTGGCCTGTCAAAGCTACAGTAACATTGTGGGTGATCGTGCTTTTTAGTCATCTGAAGCAGCTGTTCAGATACCGGTTGCGATTTCCAGCATACTAAGGTGAGTTGTCTCCTTGGATCACAGACTAGGTGAGCTGATCCCCCACCTGCGCGCTGTTGGATATTCTTGCGCGAAATCGGAGTCTGAATGTCCGACGTATTCTTAGTGAAGTAGTTCGACTGTCCGAGCAGAGTGAGAGTGACGCGCTGAGGGCTTTGGGGTTCTCACGGCTAACTCCATTGCGTTCCATCACGATGTTTCTAGGATTCTAGCTCTCAAGAACGCTTGGGCCCATGCACTCCAACTCCTTTTTCAATAGAGACGAAGCAACCTTCTTCCTGAAACTCATCGAAGCCACAGCCACGATCCTAAAAATATTCACGTTCCGACCGTGTCTTGTGCGCTGTGTACTTGATTTGTTCTGCAAATCGCCAGGTGATACTGGTTGCGTTCTTCCTCTTCGACCCCGGCACGGATGTAGCACCTCAGTCATGCTGCTGTGTTCTATCAGCGGTTGTACTGCTAATATTAGCACCGAAAAGCTCCTGCAACCACATGTTCAGTGTGGAAATGCGTCGCGCATCTCATGGGACTGGTCTCTTGTATCAAGCACACTTTCTCATGAACAATTCATAAGAGACAGCTGCATCTCTGGTTACCTGGTATCTCACTCCCCCACCCGAAGTATCTTTACGAAATGTTGAGAACCGTTGTGGCAACTCTGGGATTCCTTGGCCTAGTGCAGGCCAGTGTAGCTCCCCAAACGATCTCGCTGCAATCAAGGGTAGCGCCCCAAGGAATGTCACTCAAGCGTCGGGCTTTGAATCCAGTCACAGTTCCGTTGGCGGACTTCTTTCTAGGCACAGATTTACAGTATGTGCCTCGCCTGTTATGTGGACGTCGATCCGCGCTAACAACTGTTTCTTGTTGAAATCAACAGATGGTTTGGCAATATGACAGGTAGATCTTTTCGAAAGCCGTCAGTACGTTCCTCTGAAAGCCTTCCGTAGTCGGAACGCCACCCCAGACCATCTCGGTAGGCAACCCTTCGCCACCCGTCAACTATAAGCTGGCGTTGATTCGACATTATAGGTTGTGTTCGACACAGGAAGCTCGAGCCTTGAATTTGCAAGTACACTCTGTGCTACTTGCTCTCACCAAGTACAATTCAACCCTAACAAAAGCTCAACGTTCCGAGACGGAGGAAGAACATCTAGTATTACATTTGCTACTGGCGTTGGCGTGGACCCTGTTGTCGGACCTAATTATCGTTTGACCTTGCGAAGTGCAACCGATACTGTCTCTGTTGGAGGGCTGAGTGCTCCAAATACTGCCTTGTTCCTTATCACAGACCAGACCCCGACGTTCAACATCGATCCTTTCAGTGGAATCCAAGGTTTGTCCCATCTGGAAATTATCATCGCTAGAAATTCTGATTATTGGTTTGGAATTCGAAAAGGCATGAGTGCTCGTGCCCAAGGGTTCTTCGCGGGTCTCGTGAACCAAGGCTTGCCATGTGAGCGTAGTAGTTGATCCCATCTTGATCCCATTGGCTTATGGCAATATTATTTCTCCAGCTCTCTTCAGCATGTATCTTACTCCCAACGCTGTAGGAAATGCTGAGTTGACTCTGGGAGGCACTGATACTACGAAGTTTACCGGTATGTCTGCGTCGCAGATTATGCATACATAAATTGAGTCTAATAATATCTCGTTTAAGGGACGCCTATTTTTGCTTCGTTGGCCTCCACCGGCGGAACTTGGGAGCTGACTTCCCCGAGGCTGTCAGTTAATGGCAAGACCAACTCTATTTTAACCCAGTCCCGCACCATCATCTTTGATAGTGGAACCAGCAATGTCCTATTTTCCACAGATACAGCGGAGGTTAGAATGTTGTGCTTCGAAGTCGTGTTTTCCACGCGCTGACAGGGCATTTCGACAGGCAATTTACGCTCTCATCTCACCCGATATTAAACCGAATCCTAACGAACCAGGGACATATGGGATTGCCTGCAACAGGATTTCATCCCTTCCTGCAGTGATCGACATTGCGTTTACCTCACAAAACGGCACCCCTTTCAACTTGACCATTCCCAGCAGCGAACTCTCCGTTGGGCCATTTGCAAATGACCCTTCAACGTGCCAAACTTTGATTAATGCATTCGATGGACTGGAGCTAGTTGGTGGGAGTCTTTTGAAGCATTGGTATAGTATCTGGGATATTCAAAACCGACGCCTTGGCTTCGCACCGGCCAAACTTTGAAGTGGGTTCAACAATAACTATATTCCGCCTCGAGGTGCTTCTTCTTAACAAGCAGACGCATGATGGCATGATGGTTGTTACTAGTAATCACTTAAGCCCCGTTCGTAGTTTCATGTTTAAATGAGGTGGCATGGTAAAGTTCAACGACGACAGGGAATTTTGACTCGATCACATGGTTACACCCCGTAGAGTAGCTGGCAGATTGTCGGGGATAGCCAGTTTTTGCATTTGATTCTAGAAGCAGAATCCACATCAGGCATGTCAGCAGATAAAGAGAAAAGATCCCTCTCAAGCTCCACACGAAGAACAATGGCAGCATCTGTTACGCTCAATTGGTAAAAGGGCTGCAAGTGGCTTGGCTTCAGGATTTTTGTGAGCCCTGACCATGACAAATAGATGAGACGCTTGAGCGGGCATCACGTTGAAAGACATGATTTCCTCCATCAAATTCTAGAGTACTGCCGTCAAAAACTAAGCCACATGGGGCAAAATTAAATCTTGCATAGTCACGATAAGTATATTGTTGTCAGAGAGAGGGTATTGATAGAGGAAAGATACAGCAGAAGAATAATACACGGATTCTTAAACTTAGACGTCACGATTAATGCACAATCTATAGGAAATATAAGCAAACAGAAATCTCAAATATCGTCATGACGGTCATCGAGTCAAGACTCGGAGTTGGAGGCGTCACTGACCCCTCATCAAGGAACAGCACGATATTCCCGAAATAAAGCGGCGGGTTTTTGTGTCCATTTTGTTGAGTAACGATATCATTGGTATCTATGAGAGTCACTAGCAGACGCATGGTGAGCTACAAGCGCACGATCTTGGAGAGTAGAGTAATGCTGTGTGAAGGCAGTCAGCAATACACAACGCCACTTCAAGGTTCTAGGCTCACATAAGGGTCCATCTGTTCTGGAGGAGGACTCCACTGAGTAAGATGTTGGTGGGTCATAGAGCGGTAGTGTGGTGGCATAGTTGTTCGTTGAGCGGGGCTTGAATAAGGGTCATAGCGAGGCTGGTAAGAAGCGTCGGGTATCATTGAAAGGAGGCTGGAAGCAGGACTGTGTTGCTGGGGGTACCCTTGAGGGCGATCATTCGGCCTGGGCGAAGTCATGAGTGATCATCGTTTGGTAAAGTGGTGCCCAACATACATTGAAGGACGAATGGAGTCTAGATTCGTCTGAATAGGTTGCAATTGCAAGTACGCGTCGCTAAAACACGCTTAGACAGTGTTGAAGACGGAGATAAGAATATTTACTTTGGTCTCCTTTGTGTCGTAAGAGGCATGAGGTTCAGGTCGATTTGTTGCTGACGACGTGGAGGGGACGGTTCTCGAGTTGGGGGAGTACCAGAGCTCTCTGAAATCGAAGAGCTGGCAGTGGAAGGTCTGCCGTCGATGGAATCCTTTCGGGCAGTAGGCTTCTTTCGTGTAGGGACACCTTCGGGCCAGGTGCACTGGTAAAACGTTTAGGCCGAGTTGGTGGCTCTCGCAATGTGTATACTCACATCTCTCTGGCCGTGAGTGCAGCGCATACAGTTCGGCTTTGTTTCGTCACACTGAAAAGTTTGTGATTAACCTATCAATCAAATTGGACAGTGTGGCGCGCGACTCACTTTGATCTTTTTGACTCGGCATGTCATGCACCCGGTCTTGCTACGAGTGTACTTGGGACGCTTCCGGGGAGCAGTATCTGGGCGAGGAGGAGGTGGCACAACATGTTGAACATGGTTATGGCCGACGTGAGGCGTTGGGTAGTACTGCGCATGAGCGGGAAGGTATTGATTGGTCGCGGAGCTACATTGGGCTGGTCAGCGTCTATCAGAGTACAAGGCAGAACCGATACTGACTACGACATGCTATCAGCCATGGTTGCACAACGAGGGAGGGAGAGTCTCTGTCCTCGATTTGCTCGCGTAGCATTTATAAAGGTTTAGGAGGGAGATCCCAGTGCATTTTGAGCCAGGTTAGCGGGTCGCCAATCGGGGTGGATCACCGAGTTCATCAGATCTAGGGTCGCTGCACTGTGCACATATACTCCAAATTCCTAGGAGATGCCATGTGCGGGGGGATCTTGTTTGTTTCTAGAGAACACAGGCTTCTTTCCACCCCATGCCAGGTACGGCGGTCAAACTCTATGGCAGAAGGCCATAAATCCATCGGATGCGAGGAGTTTGAAACTTTGACAAGCCGCATGATTGCACGAGTAAAGAAAATATAACTGTGTTTTCACTACTTTTCCTGGAATGAATTCTCGGGGAAAATCCACCTGCAAGCATGTCCATGGAACATCGTGGAGGAAATTCTTGAATCTCTGATGCTCGATTCGCCTGCCAACTAGGGATGGCTGCTGGTCGGAGCCGCCGACTTGTTCCGATCAACCACCTGGCTGAAGCAGTATCCAAAAATCCGTCGTCAGACTCATTTCCCTCCCCCATGGCCGAGTAAGTAAAGAACTGGCATCATCTCTTCGTAGTATAGATTACCGCGTGTCAGGTTCTCAGCGTTCGTATGGCTGATGTCAAGTACCTGATTTAGTGGAAGGGGGTGTCCTAGGGACAAGAATGGCACTATCTCCACCGCCGCGGTCCGGAAGCAGACGTAAGTTGGATCACCTCTCTCCGTGGAAGTTCAGACAAAACGATTGAATTTTGATCGCAACCGTGTTCTCGATGGTCACTTTCATGAGATGGCGCATTACCAAAGGGTTTCACACAGGGCGTCGCCTAACATGTGGAGGCCTTGAGCGTCCAAACGTGTTACACGCCCACATCATAAGCGTGCTGGCGTACATAAAACATCAGGAAGTTTCTTTGTAGGTCTGGGTAAATTTCGCTGCTTCCTTATGTTTACCCCGATAAAATAGGGACAAACGGCCACGTATTAGGGTTTTGGTTCTGTCGAGATATCTATATATTCTGCTCTCTGGGAAGCCAGTCCCTACAAGTAGTCCCTATGACGTGTGGTAGTGTGCCAAGCTGCTCCTGGCCAAACCCTATGAAGTCATGGGCGTCAGTTTTGTTTTTGTAAACCGAGGGAATTGATAGGGATACCATTCCATTCATAGTTTGGTGATACTTGTCCGTCACTTCACCGAGGAAATCTGCCTCTGGTGTCACCGAGGATTTCACCGTGAATTTTTGAAATGCTCGTAACACATCAGATGGTCACTGTGTGATCGTGTATGAGCTTCCTGTGCATTGTATTTATGGGTTTACTACGCAGGGCAGCATGGTCCCGTCAAATTACATCATAGGGCGTCAACTGTGCAGTAAGAGCAGGCCGATAGGTGGAAGCTGGTGGAAGTTAGTCAGGGCCTTACTCAGTAACTGAAGTCAGTCTACTAAGTATCGACCCAGAATGCTCATATCAACCGCACCGTGCTTCTAAGAGCAAGGTTAGATACGGCATTAGGCCTGTCGGACAGGCATTTTGCCCCGGTTTCATGTCATAAAGATTCTGCTTTTCATTTCTTGCCGACAGTATGCAGAGGAGCAAGGCAGATAGTTCAGGGTATTGTTTGGATTGAATCAACAGGAGTGTTCTTTAGTCACGGGAGCAACGAGAGTCGAGAGGTTACGATGATGGCTGGAAGCGAGTGTCCTGGATAATCGGAGTCGGACTTTTTGGACGGAATCCGACAGAGATGGGTATAGGAATGAATAGAAGAGAACGTTTCGTGATTGCTTGGCGAGACTTCCAGTCTGCCTGTCGTGGTTGGAGGAGCTCGTATTGTGGAGGCCAATCTGTTGGGTAACTGGGTTGCTCAGAGTGTTTGTCTGAGTCCTCTCCTCCGCCCCGCGCTTATGTACTATTTCGTCGTCGCTCGTCCTCACCATAATCAATACACGGTCGCAGGCATCCCGCGGCGCGTACCTCGTTCGCGAACTTGTCGAGAAAAACAGTCGCTTGGATGCAACACATCCCCAGAAACGAAGACCGCTTGGGCTTTAGCTCGTTTTCGCTTAAGGGATAAACGATAGCCGACGTCTAAAAGCCTGAGTGTTGATGAGGTTGCACCGCCACCGTTTAAGCGCACCGAACTAAAAAAGCGACGGCTCCTTTTCCGTCCTCCAGCTCCTGGCTGTGTTACTCTGCGAACCTCGCTAAGGACGGCATCAACTCGCTTGTTTAAACATGTCCGCGCCCCGCGATCTCCGTTAATAATCTATCCTAGGCCCCTGGAAATAGAAAACCACTCGCAGGAATGATTCTTCGGAGTTGCTGTCTCTTACATTTAAAGAGAAGTGAGGTGTGGAAGCGCAGCTGCTCGAAGGGAAAAGTCAGCTTTTGGCTCTTGCATACATCGCTTTGAATCAAGTTTGAAGTTGCTGCTGCTCTCATTGGATGCCCGTCCCAGTTTGTCTTTGTTTGACCTGCGACTATCTTGGCTTAGCGGTAACCGAATCGGTGCCTAGCGCCCCACTGAGTGTCTTCCGCGGAGCGAGAATGAGGATGTCCTCGCTGTTGTAGTAATCGAGACCCGGGACCAATATTAGTCTGTTTGTTCCCTCTTGATGTTGTCCGCCAACCACCCGCAGCCACTGGATATCACCATCTGCATCAATTGTCCAGCGCGCGACACTGGGAACTAACAGATGTCACTGGAGAACGACAAGACGAGGCATAAACCGCGCATTCCTCTTTGATGACCACGTTTCCGGAATGAAAAGACTATTATGCCGATCCTTCAGCCACAAGTGCATGCTCTCTGGAATCTCGTTCGATCTGTCTGCTTGAATGAATAGAGAAAGATCAAAAGCATGTTTCAGCATATCGTGGTCATCTCGTGATCCTTCCCTCTACCTAACTCAGTAGGAAGTTCAGTAATTCACCTGGGACTCGGAAAATGCCACCTCACCACTATCTTGTGCTCCTCTCCTTCCGCCTAGTCTCAACTGGCTTCTAGAGCTAGGTCCCTCAAATTTACGTAGTACCTGCTCATTCTTCTGCTTGTAAAGCCCTGCGAGTTTAGGATACATTTCGGATCTAAGTCAATATGGCCTGGCCCTTTGATGATGATGTTCCCTGAACGAAAGCTACAGGGTCAACGGAAAAAGGATATCAGCTTATCAACTCTTGACAATTTTGCCAGCGATCCGTCGCTTCTCTGACTCGCTTAACTCTCCAAGGGAGGTAGACTTTTCAACAAGGGCAGTGTCTAAGAGAAAAGAAGAACAATTCACTGACACGCTGACGAGGACTCGACAACGGATTGTATGTACCTGCAACCATTTCGCTGTTTCACCGAGCCCTGAGGTTTTGCATGATCGGATGAAGCGAACAATCCTCAAGCGGTAACTTACGAACTCGAGCTGGTAAAAAGGTGCCGTTAGAATGGGTGGCTACAAGTCCTCGCTCTTGACCCCTAGCACGGGCTCCCTTCACCACCGTGTCCTTCACAACCATGCATCTGGTAAAAGCTGCCAAGATTTGAAGTGGTATGGCTTCCTTCTCATGTTCTTCAGGGCCCACCCTATACGCCATCGTTAGAACGACACGAGAAAAAGCATCCCCAGGCCATGAGCCTTCAAGAAACCAAATTCGTTCAGAAGTCTTGGAGCTTCCGTCTCTCAGATAGTGCGGAGAACAAGAGCTCCCGTTGAACCCTTCATTAAGATCAAATGATGCGTCAGTGACTTCTTTTTGTCGTATGCTGTCATATGGGTAGAAATATACCTACTATTCTTAGTTTGTCCGAGCGATTTCCTCGGGTCTGCAGTCTTTTGAAAAGGTGCATTCCAGGCGAGAGCTGTGGTCACAACCCCGGGGGAATGGCTGACTAGCGCAAGATGATCCCCTAGGCCTAAGTTGTCTGCTATCACGTTGTTCCGCGGTGTTCTGTTACTATGTTGTCCAGCGACACCAGGTAAATGTTCACAGCCCTGTCACACTCGGGATCGAAGCAATTAATGACCCAGAATCAACACTAGCAATGTCCATTTTTCTTGTTATACAAATCAACAAAGGCACAGATCCTACAAATATCCCTACATTCTGCCTCTCTCCTATCATGAGTCTGGGGTGAGGTTTCTAGTACACGCTACAGATCCAAAATAGAGGAAGAACTCGTTCATGTGTATAGAGCATGAGTATTAACGGCGGGAATGCGAAGAAGAAAACAAAATCAAGTGACTGTCCAGACCAGGATGCGGGTATGTTGGTGCAAGTATATGTAAACAGCAAGGGATATCCAAAAAAGCGGGCAACAAAGAAAAGAAGAACGAAATTAGCCGCATACTGGAAGGGTAAGATGGAAGAAATTCGGTAGGTCGAAAAGGGATAGCGCTGAATTGAATCGCTTAGTTGCTGTGATTGGACATAGAAGATCCAGCACGACTTGAAGAGGGCCTAGATTGGGAACTTGTAAAAGATCAGGCCACAATGCAAATTCTTCACCAACAGAAATCTACTTACTGGTCGCTTGATTTTCTCTGCGGCCAACCATACACCTCACTGATCCATTTTGCCATATGAACCTCTTGCTTCATCATAGTGGCGATCCATGGATGAGCCAACATTTCTCTAGGGACAGGACGCATTTGGGGATTGACAGTGAGACTATACGGCATTTTAATTAAGCCCCTAAATGCAGAAAGTAAAAGACGCACGCTTGTTTGATGAAGTCTTTCATACTGGGACTCCATTCAACACCTGGTTCATCCTCGAGGCGGGGAGGCTTTGATAAAAAAAGTCAGCGTCCTGTGGAGGAAAGTTAATCTGATGGAATACCTCGTTCTGAGTGATGTAAACCATCAACTCAATGGGAGGCAAATCATTGGGGAATGGGAATCGATTCTGAACCAATTCCAGTAGAGTGATACCAGTAGACCATACGTCTGATCTGATCGTGTACTTTTCCCCAGATATTCTCTCCGGCTAGAGAGAATTCAGTGAATATAGTATGAAGCGATAAAAAGGAAAGCACTGACAGCCATATAGAAACTCGTTCCGGTAAATGTATTTGCAAGCGAATCCACCAATTCCCCAGAGACGCCGAAGTCGCATAACCGCACAACACCTTCCTTCGTCAAAAGGATGTTTGAGGGCTTGATATCCCGATGAATAGTCCTCTTTGCATGGAGGTAAGCAAGCCCTTGAAGGACCTGAAGACATGATGAGACTCTGGGAAGGTACGTATATCTATTGATCAGGACTCACTCCTTCGGTTAGGCGGCCAGCGATCTTCTCGCCAACGACGGCACCATACTCGCGAAGGCGCTTCCCGACGGCTTCTAAGCTGCCTCCCTCGCAATATTCCATCAAAATTTTAACTTCACTCGTGGATGGTGAGATGTAGGCTCCATAGAAGCGGATGATGTTGATGTGCTGTGTGGTAGTCATGATATGGACCTCACGCAGTAGCTGTCTGGGCGCCTGGCGAGTGGTGATGGTTTTCCTTGCCATGATTTTGCCTGATCTCTTATCTTTGATTTTATGAACTGCGCCGCCGGCACCCTCGCCTAACCTCTGAAGCTCTTCAATCACCTCATCTGACCAGTTGCCTAAGTTTGCTGCCGATGGATCGGAGTCGAGGTACGCGTCATCCTCGCGGGGCTGAGTGGTCATGTTGTCGATTTCCCTGATCAAGCTATCGAGACTGTCGAGAGGCTCAGATGTGGTGCGGGAAGGTATGGTTGTGTCCTGAGATTCAGGTCGGAGAGTGGGTGCATCGTCTGGCGACATGTGATCGACTGGCTGGAGATCTGGGCCGCCATTATAGTAGGACACGGGTGCGATACCCGCAATATTCAGCCGGAGACGACCAGGTTTCTGAGGGTCGGATCCTGCAGGCGACCTCAGGCCTGGGATGGCCAGCTGCGGCCGCTGTGGCTTGCTGGGAGACTTAGGCCTGAGCTGGTCGCGAGGACCGAGTGGTCGCGATACGACAGGCCGTTCCATTATATGGAGGGACGTGGACGAGGAGACTGAATGACAGACTAGTGGCTGTTTACTTTGGTCCTAATCCGGACAAATGGGGAAAGGGGTGCAAACGCTCAGCACCTGGGCGCGAACGGCGTTCCTAGCGAGGAATTCAGAGGAGGATACGTGGATTGTGGGTAACGAGGGCGGTGGTGGCAGGACACAGACCGTGGACAAGGCGTGACCAAATCACCCGCTTGGCCTTGTTTTGTCCTATGGATCTTGGTGGTATCGACACCTTCCCCTCCTCTTCTCCTTCCTCCATGTCTTCAGTCGCGTCCTCGTCCTCGCCTTCAACGCTCTCTACACACCTGACCGTTCCTTCTACCCCTCCGTCGCCCACCGCCGCCCGCAAACGACCGGAGGCGCTACGTCTCAACCATATCGGGTACGTGCCCACGCTCGGCGTCTATTTTCATCACAATTGAATTGTATTCCGCTCCAGCATCGACCCAAGCGAAATCATTGGCAAGATCCTACAAAGGGCCCGCCGCTCGTCCAGTCACCCAGCACTCACGCTTCACTTCACTGATAACACTACTTATCAAATTCTCGTCGATGGCTATGATCCAGCCCACCGGGGCATTCCCAAGCAGCTCGAAATGGACAGTGGTCTTGACACCATGCTCTCCGCTAATGAATCGCCCAACCTTGAGGTGATTGACTGTGCGTTGATTACGCTGCAAGACGTTGCATTTGACGGCAAAAATGCCAAGTCCCCGTCAAAAGTGGTTTCCTGGGACCAGAAGCACCTCGGCGTCGCCGTGAAATTCTCAGAGCAGAATCCCCGTTGGCATTGTATCTGGGCCCGGATGGAGGAGTATGACGAACAGGAAGCTACTTGTATCTTTCGCAGTTATGACGATGTATACCTGGAGAAGCTTCATTGCTCTCCGAAGAAGAAAAACAAATGGCGAAAATCGACTCTACGTCGCCAGGATTCAGCGCCAGCTCCATAGGATTTTCACATCATTATTCAGTGCGCACAATTTCCCTAAAAACCAGAGAGGTTGCTCACCGTGCGCACTGAATCAGTTTAACTTGCTCACATCTCTAATCTGTACTTTTTCCTCTTGCATTACTCCATCGACGCTGTACCACATTTTGTGCATTTGTACGTCGGAACGTAAAGTGATCGCTTTACGCCACTGGGAACTCTCCTATCACAGTCAGCTACTCTGTATTGCTATTCGTCTGTATTTTTCATCCTCTATAACTTAATATACCCTTATTTTCTACGCATAGCGCTCTGCCGAGGAGCTAAACAAAACTTCTGTTTTCTAAGCTGTTCTCCGAACAATCGCGGAAAAAGGGCCGTTAGTTCTGCGAGATCTCTTCCCTTGTCCCTGAATACCGTCGCCATTTTCGCTCTGATGTGTTCCGGATTTTTTTGCAGAGAGATCTAACTTTGAGAACTCATGTATCACTTCCGTGCTAAAATGGATCTGCGAGCGTTAACATATAAAGCCCAAATTAGTTCCATTCTCGTTCAGATGACCGATCGCCTTTAGAAGCTCCAAGCCCACTTTTCGCCGCAAGACCAGGGTGCTTCGCAATTATTGAACGAGTCAGCGAAGTATAGGAGTTTGTAGTTTGAGCAGGCATAGCACCTGAACTTCGCAACAGGCCCATCACAGGAAGCATGCTCATAAACAGTTACATTGATCATCATCATCATCATCAAATCAAAGGTACTGACATATCTTGGAATACACACATTTCTGACAAGGGCTCCATCGACATCGACGTTCGTCCATCCAGCTTGACAAATTTCGTCATTTTAATTTCACTTCGTTATCCTCGACGTTAGTTGTCTTGACCTCATCCCGCCTGCTAGATTATGAAACTGGATACCTTACGACATATGTCGAGAAGCACCGTCCAAGCGCATCACCAAAGCGCTGGGATGACAGTTGGCGTGTCCCAGTGGTCTAAAGCGGACCCATTGTGTCAGGATCAACCATTTTCGATCCAGTCCAAATACGCGGCGACATTTTCGGGTGACACGGTCTTGGTCAAAGTCCAGAGAATCAGATCCCGCCAGACGATGGGCGCACTTCGCAGGTTTTGGGATAGGCTTTTCGCGGAGGAATGCGGCGCCGCTGCTGCCATTCCAAGCTCCAATTTGTTGACACTGGCAAAGAAGCTTCATGGTTACGTGGCCCTGAGCGAGGGCCAGGTAGCAGCTCTAGATGAGACGATGGTACAGAAATGCAAAAGCTTCTCTTTAACTCCCGAAACACGCGGGTTGCGAAGGCAGTTCGACCGCCTTGTTCGCTCTACCATGATTCGGGTGCCTTCTAGTGTTAGAGTTGCCCATGACCAGGAAATTAGAGCCTAGAGAGCATGAATAAACATTTAGCGCCCTTAACCGCAGATAGTATCCCACGCAATTCACGGCAAGTTCCAAGCAGCTTTAGAGAGAAGGGCCGGAGTCCCAGAATACACCCATATGTCTTGTTTAGTGCGCCTAGTGCGTTGATAATGAGGTCGAGATCCTCGTGCATCAATAAATTGCCAATTGAGAAAGGTCACCGTCGAGATGTTGAGAACAGAGATCGCCCATCATAACAATGATGGAGAAAAGTGTCAGATCATGTCCAAAACTCGTACGGAAGAGTACTACTGAGTGGTATAGCCCTGGCAGTAATGTCAAACTCGAAGCAATCGACAGCAGAAGGGATTCTTAAAGCGCAGTGCTGATGCGCTCGTGTGCTACGATTGGTTTAAGCCTTAAGCACCCGGCGTTTAGATACCGTCCTAATTCTGTAACAGTGACGTCTTGATATGTAGCAAGCTGTGTACGTGCGGCATAGCAGCGGCTCATACGTCTGTCAATGCGGCTAGAGAGAACGGAAATTTTGCATGTCGGTATTATCCGGCGGTCTGTTGCGGAAGCCATTTGGACAATGCCAATGCGAGGCCATGGAGCTCGAGAATGGCAAGTAGGAGCCCGCAGCATACAAAATGCTATGTATAGGTCTAGGAGAGTCGTCGTACAGCATTCCATGGAGTTGATGAAACGATCTCGCCCAGTGCAACCGTCAAGGACTTGCTATATTGTTCATCGACTAGAATAGCAATGGAGGAACGCGATCTACGGTAGAAACATCCGGGTGAACACAGTCAAGGCACGTTCCAGTCTTCATGTCGAGCATTGAATCTCGTATAAGACAAAGTAGTTGTTTATCAAGCCATTGAGCTGTCGCAAACAAGAGTTAAGGGGCGAAATTAAATTGATCCTTACCAAGTGAGGTAAAGGGTTCGATCAACGACGAATCATCGCACTCCCACGCTTTACAATACCTCGTTTGGCACGATCACCCATGTCGACGGCGACAACTAAGACAGCCCCTCGCGTTTCTTTCGCGTCAATCACGCCCAATAATCTTGGAACAGTCCGAAGACTTAACTCTGTACTTTTCCCAATAAAGTATAGCGAGAGATTCTACCGCGACATTTTGCTACCAGAAGCGGAAGACTTCTGCAAGCTCGGTACGAACGCCAAACGGCATGACTTGCCAACTTAGCTGATGGACATAATTACAATTACAGTCTATTACAATGATATCCCGGTATGTCGCTCTTTCCTTGCGCGTCGGGACATTTTTATCCAACTCTGCCGAAAAGGTTGGAACTATCTGCTGTCGATTGGAGACTAAGGATGATCAAACCCACCTGTATCTCATGACCATGGGCGTCTTGGCAGTTGAGTCAATATACCCCCTCAAAGGTGATAACGGAACCCTCATGTAGCCAACCCTAGCCATACAGATCTCGAGGGCTGGGGTCCCAGAGTCTTGAATTAGTTCTCAAAGCCGCGGAGAGTCACGTTAAGCCCAAGATCCAGAAAATCTACCTCCATGTGCAAGTGTCGAACGATGGAGCCAAAGCTTTCTATGAGCGTCATGGTTTTAAGGAAATCGAGGTCCACAAGGACTACTATAGGAAGATTGAGCCTCATGATGCTTGGGTATTGGAAAAGAGATTCTAATAGCTAAGCTAAGGGTACATCATATACCTAATTATTATGCTGTAAGTATATACAACCGTGAACGTCAAAGGACAGGGCTGAACTATGTGATCATAGGAGGTGGAAAAGAGAAATCAATGAAAATCGGAACGCTGATATGAACGGAACACAGTGCTGTAGGTTGTATGTACAAACATTTTCTGTATGCAGCGCATTAGTTTGAAGTCCCGAATCGAAAAGGCTAGTTGACTCACACAAAGACTCTATGCAATTAATTCAGGAGGATGACCATGGCTCATCGGGCTTTCCGCAACCCTTGACGAGCTAGAGACAAAATCAGCAACCCATCGACTCTGAAGACTGTCCAATTCTTACCTGATGGCGCTTCAGGGCATCCTTCCTCGTGAAGGTTTTCCCGCAACCTCCATTGCAAAAATATGGCTTTTCGCCAGAGTGGGTCTCCCTGTGCCTTTTGAGATCGTGTTGGCGATTAAACGACAACGTGCATAGATCACATGCAAACGGGCGCGAAGGCGATGTCGGGTATTGGGAAGACGTGGTTGACGCCGGCGTCAAGGGAATTTGGGTGGGATATTGTGATGACGCTTGATAAGACGTCGGGCTCGCGGGCTGAGAGAGGTAAGCTCCCTGAGTCTGGGAGTAGGACCTCCCTCGCGACTGCCCATTTGATGAATAGTGTGGGTATGCGTAAGAGGATGAAGTCGAGTTGGAGTAGGCAGCAGAGTAGGGGTGCGTTGATTGCGGTCGATGGATCGACGAATGATGAGAGTGGCGTTGGGCATATAATGTGGCGCTGTCATCCGAATTTTGACCCGGCATAGACGAATAGACATGGTACCCTGCGGTAGAGGGACTTGTGTGATTGTAGGAGCTAGGGTAATACGAGGAAGAGTAACCTCCGTCGCTAGTCGGTGAATGATTGTCCCCGCTATAAACCTGCCCCATCGACTGAGGTGAGGTAGAAGGCACGGTGCCCTGATATTGACCAGTGGAATAATCTGTGGCAGTGGGAGAATAAGCCGTAGAAGAACCATTCCAGTGCATGTTGGAGTATTGGTAGGATCGACGATCGGCCATGTCTGCGGGTTGTAGATGACTCGGGTGGAGGATTGAAGGTGGATTGGTTGGAATGAGGACTTCCCGGTCGGGCTCTGGCATAAATATGCTGGAGGATCGGGCGTCTGAGTCTCTAGCTTGCCATTTCTGTCGCTAGGCTTTTTTTCAAAAGTAAAGTGTCGCCAAGGGTGGTCGACAGCTAGTTTTGCAATAAAGTGCGTATGCGATCTGGTACCTGACTTAGAAGTGGTGACCCAACGTCATGTCGCAATCTGTCGTTTGCAGAGTAAGGTCAAATAACGCGTCTCCATGTTGATGTGAGGATCCGAACTTGGTTAGTTCAAGAGGACGCAGCCGAACTTTCGTCCGAAACCAGAGCAGGATGTAAAACGCTTGAAGCTGCAGATCTGAGATCTCCTACGAAGAATTGTTGGCAGCCGAGATCCACGTAGAGATATTCACTTCAGGAACTATATCCTATATCTCGGGGAGAAAGCCGGCTCTACTGCCAGACTAGACCGCTCTACTAGCCGCCCGACAAGTTCTCTTGCAAAGTCGCGTAACTGCTTATGCAAAATGCAGTTCTATACGTCAGCAGATTGAGTCCAAAGGCCTGTTGGGATAGTGTCTGGTATGGTTGCATCCAACTGAATTCACTCCATGGTTGACAGTTTGGTCAGCTTTGAACTTGATTTACTCCCTTAGGTCGTCAGGTGCTCCTCGTTCCTGATCATCCACAAATGGCAGCTTCCATAAACTATCATATCAGTGCGGTAACGGTTCCGTTGTTCCACCATTAACGAGATTATTTAGACGCCCACCACCTTCCAGTAGGATTAGGAAACGGAAACGCAAAAGAGACTCCTTTAGAGCCCCAGTTGTTAAAAACAGGAATACATCACAGTGCAATAAGACGCGCCATCATGTAATGTCGTTTTCTCTTGACGCAAGTGATAGATAGCTGTGCATGTATTTCCGGTCGTTTGTCACTCATTTCAACAGACTGTACCTTACCTCGTCACTGAGAGATTACAAGGAGTATGTCGATTCCCCAGTTGTACGCAATACATTGTGAAGTATACAATTGGGGGGGGCAACACCAAGATGCGCTGTCTTGGCTTGCGACTCGTCTTTTCCTACTCATTATCTTTTCGAGCTCAAGCTCGTGGGCTGTGCTTTCGATTGTGAATGTGTCTTGCGCGGGCTCCTTCACACTTACCTGGAATAGTTAACTCCACTCCATCGATCGTTACCGCAGAAACCTCACCTAGTTAAATATCATCTATATTTGTTCTGTCGTTGTCGTTTCTCATGTTCAGGTCTCAATTGATCCAGACTAGTGTCCTATAGGAAGTTTTCACCTTGTACAGATCTAAAGAGACGTTAATATGATGTGGTAATGATCGAGTGACATCATCAAGGAATTCGAGAATCGAATCAGCGAATCTTGAAACTGTGTCCATCGGAACATCTTCCAGGCCTATAAGTCTAGAGACCCGGTTCTCCAGAACACGCATTGAACTTGTTCAAGAGCTAGGCAGGCTAACGCTGAGATACGTATGTTCGACATGATCAGGATTCAGTCTTGTCATGAGCTGCTCGCGGTCAGTTAAAACCTTCAGAACTATGCCCAACGTTTGGTCAGGTTCACCCACCCGAACATTTCAGGGTCGCATATCAGTTTTTGTTTCGATGACTGTATTAAAGCAATCTGTCTCGGTTGACAGACAATATTGAGCTCCTTTACGTTAATGGCTTCGGTCCAAGACCGGCTGTTGAGTCGGAATGCGGGAATTTAAGCGCTAGAGCATTCAGAATTGAATTAAATGACGGTCCGGGCGTCGAGCTGATTTGCAGAGGGCTGGCTTTCTAGAGTGCTAGCCCCTTCATCGATTCACAGATTCTGCTGGCACCATTATAGTCAATCATAGTTTGAAAGGGAAAAAAATACTTTTGAGCCAAGATTTCATTAGCGGAATTCTGGTGATTCTAGGTGGCGGGCAATTACCGAAGTGGCGGGAGACAGCTGTCCATGCCTCTCACAGAGCAAGAGAGAGAATTGAAATGTATTCCCCGCTCATGAGCACAGCCAATTGCCGTGGAGATAGAAAATTTACAATGACGACGAAGTATTCGGAGGTAGACAAACAACATCTCGCTGACCAGTAGGGGCTTTCGATCCAGAGTGATAGGATAGAGCCTCAGTAATCGCATTTGTTCCAAAAGTCACTCTTAACCCCCGAATTCACCCAGTTTGACTAAAGAGGTCTTCCTCAGTGTTATTGAACAGCGTCTGACAGCAATTGGATTTCTGCAGCACTCCGCAAGCTCTAAGCACTTTAGTCTTTTAGTTTCTTTTAGTCATAAATCACTCGCTAGAGGAAATTCGCCTACTGGGGACTCTATGCCGTAGATTATGTATCGCATTTAGCAGCGCTTACATTCCAGAGATAGTTGATCTGAAAACTTTGGGGGTATATCACGTCGTCGGTGAGCTTTGTGAAGAACCTTACTGTCTTACTTCTTGGGACCTTGAGCGCCTCTCACTCGATCAACCCATGCGTAATTGGTCCCTTGCCCTACCGTTGGGTAAAATGAAATGGAAAGCTTGTTTCTTGTCGTCATTTTGACTGTTCGGGTGGCAAGTTGTGGCAAATCGTGCCGCCGGGCTAAGAAAGTCAGACCCGAGGTCCAGGCAGGGTCACCTGGAGGCCAATCGAGTGCCCTGAGAATTATTCCCTGTTTGGTAAATGATGATCCTGTGGGTTATGTCTCACTAGACCTAGCCCCAGCTCTAGTGCGGCAATCCTTCACGACAGTCTAAATTTCACGCCGCTGGATGGCAAAACGCGGTCTCTCTGTCGACGACACTAAATCTCCATCCAAAAAGCGGGCAAAGTCCGGGACCCAGGCCCGGCTTGATACTTTTTTCGGCAACTCTCCTACTAAGTCACAGCTGACACAGTCGACGAGCGCCAGTTCATCGACCACAACACAACAGTCAGTCAACAATGCAGAAGGTTCCGCATCACGACCATTCATTATTGAGCTTGACGAAGATGATGCTGGCTTGAAAGCGGATGTATTGAATCCACCAGAGCCGGAGCCAAGAAGAAAAGAGGTTAACATTCTGCGTCGGTCCCCCTTCACCATCGCAGAAAAGGGGCCACTTCTTTTCAACGCCTTGGACATCGATCCAGTGAGCTACTCTCCAAAGCAACAACCTTGGCTTTCAAATGGTGCTCCCTATGCATTCCTAGCGCATTGTTTTTCGACACTCTCACAAACCCGTTCACGAATAGCTATAGTCAACACCCTAACCAACTGTCTACATACTATCATCGTTAAACATCCGGAGTCTCTACTAGCTTCCCTTTACCTTTTGTCTAACTCTCTCGCTCCACCCTATGCTCCCGTAGAACTTGGACTTGGACCCTCATTAATCTCCCGTGCAATTCAAAACGTTTCTGGGGCTACACCCGCTACCCTGAAACGTCTATACAACACACTAGGCGACCCCGGGGATGTAGCAGTGGCTGCTAAGTCAAACTTGCGGACCCTGATACCACATCCCCCACTAGCCATCTCATACGTATATGATTCGCTTCTCAAGATCGCCCACTCCAAAGGTCATGGGGCAGCAAAACAAAAGGAGAAGATTGTCGAAAAGCTACTTCTCTCGGCAACTGGAGAGGAAGTCCGCTACCTAACGAGGACACTGTGCCAAAACATTCGCGTTGGAGCTGTCCGAACATCAATGCTCACAGCCTTAGCACGCGTTGCTGTACTTTGCCGTCCATCGCCCAATGCACCAAATTGTGAATCAGACGTTCAAGCCTCCACCTCGCTTCTTCTTGACGCCCGTGCGTGCCCCTCAAGTGGTAAAAAGAAGTCTTTGGATCCTGCGCGAGTCAGACTGAACACCATTTTCTCAAGTGCGGAAGCATTGATGAGAGGAGTGTTTGTCAGGCATCCAAATTATGGGGATATCGTTTCTGCTTTGCTCGAAGTAGGATTAATCGGGCTCGAAGAGCGAGTTCCTCTATCCATAGGTCGGCATTAATTCACACCATTCCCAGCTTGCGTGACCTTAATCTTTGTGACAGGTATTCCTTTACATCCGACCCTTGGATCGCCTGTGCGTTCTCTTGACGAGATCTATCAGCGGATGGAAGGCGAGCCATTCGTTGCGGAGTTTAAGTATGATGGGCAGAGGGCCCAGATACATGCCACTGTCGAGAATGGAAAGATCGTTCAGTTCAAAATTTTTTCACGTCACTTGGAGGATATGACGACCAAGGTTCAAGATTTCCGCCCTACCATTCTTATACGCTGATCTTTTTCCTAGTACCCCGACGTTGAGGCCCTCATCTCAACCATCCTACAGCGGTCTCCCTCTGTATCTTCTCTCATCATAGACTCGGAAATTGTCGCTGTGGACCCTCGCACGGGGAGCATCAGAAGCTTCCAAGAATTATCAAATCGTGCTAAGAAGGACGTTCAACTGAAAGATATCCATGTATCCGTATGCTTGTATGCGTTTGATATTATGTATATGAATGGAGAGGTAGGAAAGTCGACTCGATTTGAATCACCTACTCATCATAATTCCGCAGCCATTATTACAGAAGACTTATCGAGAACGAAGAGCCCTTCTCCGCGCCCAATTCTTGCCGTATACCCCCGATGACCTTAGAGCTGCTCGATTTGCTCATGTAGAGAGCATAGAGAGTTGCAGCGGCCGAGACGCTGTTGAGAATTTTTGGTGGAGATCTGTCGAAAGTCAGACAGAGGGCCTGATGATCAAGGTCAGCTTCCCTTTGGAATGACATATAACTCGGCTGATCAGAACCATAGCTCCTTGATAATATTGTGGTTGCTGAAGAAAATGGCAAGGAGTCTACGAGAAAAAAGCCTTTGCCAGCGACATATGAGCCCGACAAACGAACAGCGGCCTGGTTAAAGCTAAAAAAGGATTATGTGGCTGGTATTGGGGATAGCCTCGATCTGGTTCCTATCGGCGCGTGGTACGGTAACGGGCGGAAAGTCAAATGGTGGAGTCCTATACTCATGGGAGCTTACGACGAAACCAATGGTCAGATCGTTGCCGTCTGCAAGTGCATGTCGGGTAAGTCACGACATTGGTTCCGTACCAAGGGGTGTAATCCCTCAGATGTGCATAGGTTTCACGGATAAATTCTATCAGGCAAGTTCACCTTACTTTGCATATGAGACAGCTCTTAATCGGATGCAGGATTTGAGAGATAGATACGAACCTTCAGAGGGAGCTGAGGCAACATGTTCCGTCCGGCCGATATGGGAGGGTGACTTCGGAGGTCGGTCCGATCTGTGGGCCCATGCATTCCTTTGAAACAGTAATCCCCCAGGTTTTCAGCCAGATGTGTACTTTCGGCCACAGGAGGTATGGGAGATTCGAGGTGCAGAGTATGTGCAGTGGCAACTTTCCTCCAAATTGGTTTTCTGACTGTGCCGCCAGTATCACCTTAAGCCCCGTTTCTGTGGCTGCAAGAGGACTAGTGTCTTCTGTCCGTGGCCTGAGTCTACGATTCCCGAGATTCCTCAAAATTAGGGAAGACAAATCTATAGAACAGGCGAGCACGCCTCAATTTCTGGCTTCCATCTGGAAGAAGCAGCAGGGAGACCGTCAGGTTGACGATGGGGACGAGCTCATGGACGCCGATTTTGTATCTTCTGTGGCATCCGAAGAAGATTCCGATGAACTCTGAGCTATCTATGATACATCTGTACTTTTGAGTTGGTGTACATACACCTATATTCGAGATCTATGGGAATTTCTCTGTCGTCGCGTGATTTGATCCACTCAGAGTCCATGAGAAATTAGAGTACCGTCCAAGCAGCTGTCACAGGAGTTCATGCACCTCCATCGTCTACCCTCATGAAGTTGCTACCGTTGAATCTTTCTGCTTTGATGACATTCAGCCTCCTTGCCTGCGCGCGAGAGACTGTACATGACGCTGGTGAGTCTGAGCTGGGTCAAAGCTGAAGTAGGGTCAAAGCTGAAGTATCTGGGGTGCATATCATCTTCTTCTAGCGCAAGTTGCACGGAAACTCGTCGAGAACTCACGCAACTCAGTGGGATCAATGGCAACCGTGTTCCCTTCCGATGACCCCCGTTCCCCTGGTGAGGACCCAGAAACATTCCTCGAAGCACCTGTGCCTAATTCGCCTGGAGCCATGCCATTTTCGTTACCCGAGTACTATGCGAGGTTAGCCTAAGCGAATTGCCTGATATTCTATTCTCCTGATCATCTAGAAGCTGCCATCAGAATGGATCTTTGACTCTGTTGTTCCTTCCTATATCCCGCCACAGTAGAAATATATTGCAATCTGAGGGCCAAACTGCTTCAATATCGATTACCAGCCCAATCCCGGCAGCGGCTCGCCCCCGAGTCGCTCTCATCGGCAATGTAACAGTCTTCAAAAATTCCGCCAACGTTCCCGACCTCTCGCGAGTTCGTCATTGTTATCTTTCAAAGCATCCCGATGCTACGCAGTGGTTACCGGACGATGACGAAGCAGCTCATATTGTCAGTTGACACTCACTCAAAGCACACCTCCTGTGTATTAGTTGAAGCTGAGGGGGTTTCTGTTCTATAGGCTTATTGGGCTCGATTTGATCCGCATGTAGGTCTCCAGTCTGATCTAGCTCGGGCCTTCTACTCAAACTCATCCGAATTTTACAGACAGTTTATTTCGTTGGAGGCTTCGGAGAGTAAGTTTCAGAAGCTGGTTTAGGACTAATCACTAACAATGAACCAGCGAACATTACATCGGGTATATACCAGTGCAGTTATATCAAGCTGCCTGGGCAAATACTCTCGAATCGGGCGCCGCGCCTGACATTCGCCAACAGGTGCTTATGGTGTCGGAGGGGTAGCTGAAGTTAGATTTCGCTGCGCCGTCGCTCATCGAAGAGTTAGAGGTTGAGAACCTGGACCAAGTCGGAACGTTTCTATTACGCTGCATCCATAGTCTGCCTCCAACTAACAAGTTGATTTTCGAGTAACCGTTGATACATACTCGCCTCGGGTCCCCTCTGTTCGAATTCTTCGCGGGCAACCTGTGGAAGAGTTTCTGTGACCGCTTTGGTCCACTGTGTGTCGCGATCTTGGCGCTCCATTCGCATCTGAAGGCTACCATAAGCTAGGAGGAGCTGAAACTTGCACCAGAGGGGAGTGAGAGTGCCATCTTCTGAAACACGCTCGAAAGTTGGTGTTTGTACTAGGCGTAGAATGTCGGGGATAGAAGGGACGGATGGTTTGGCTGTTACCTGAGAATCTGTGCTATCGTCATGGAATTTTGTGTTCTTTGTGTTTTTGGTCGGCCTTGGTCGAATTCTCGGCTGAGGTTTGGGTCCGCTGCCAGTAGTGGACAATCCCAGCCCGCCTATCAACATTTGGCAGACCCCGATCTTGAATTTGAGGGCTTGAATGGTAGTTGAATGCCCGAGCTGGGATAAAAGTTGCGAGAGTTGAGAGAACGACGAGACGCGGGTATACAGGGCGACGGAGAGAGCGTTCAAGTCTAAGTCGGCGGTACTTGTTAAATTCACAAGCTGGAAGGCAATGAGCCCGGTGGTAAACGGTGAAAGATAGTTAACGCACCAGCGACAACAGACGACCCGCCAGTCTTCTGCGCTGTAGCTGGTCCTGTTGGAGGCAATGTGCTATGATAGCAATTGAGGAATCAAGGTGTGTCTTGCCGTCGGAGTCCAATAGCTGATTCAATAGTAAAGGCGAAATCGGGTCTAAACTAGAATTAGTAAGACGAACGAAGACCATGTTGAAACTCCTACCGGGTAGTAGACTCAGTTTTTCATCTTTCTCGAACAGACCAACGAGCCACTCTAGCAAGGGCCAAGCGTTTTCTTGGACTGCTAAAGGCTGGCCTGCCTCCAGGCTCGCATCAACGTAGCCTAGCCGCTCTGATTGACGTCTTGTTTTGGATTTCACCTTCGGGGTCGAGGGAAGCGCATTCTGTCGCGAGGAGAAATCACTCCGTAATAATTCCCAGCAATCTTGAAGCTGCATAATATGAGCTGCACGTCTTGCAACTGTTGACTCTGTCTCATTAGGGTCAACCATCGTCACGGGTTGAGATCTTCTTTGAGGTAAAGCCAGAGCCAATGCATCAGGCGAGCCGGTGTGGAGGTAGGCCATTAAGACTCTCTGAGCATCAAGGATTGCTTTCGCTGGGATGAGGTTCGCGGATATCTGAAGCTGTTGTTGCTTGAGGATTTTGGAAGGCGATGCTTGGACAGATGTGTCAAACTCATCCTTCATCGATGGTGGAGTAGTCGATTGCAAAGAAATGTATATCAGTTGACACACATGATGACTACAAGAATCAGTGCAGAAACGTCGGATTGGAGACTGTTGTACTCACGGCCATGGATTGAACTCTGAAGCACGTAGCTGGTCAAGCATCGCAATAGCTGTTTCATACATGTTTTCTTCAAAACTATTGCTGACGAGTTCACGTTGAGCTCTTGTCAGCTCCCATACGTTTCGAATGTCATTTGTCGCCATTGATGAAGGCAAAGTAGAGTGGCGTTTGAAACTGCAATTGACGCGTTCATATTTCTGCCATAGTCACAGACGCCAGGTGTCACAAGATCACGCTTGTTTCTCGATTGAGATTAGTCTCTATCTTTGTTTCCTTAACTTCTATTGCCAAGCTGGCGAGGTGTAGTTATAATGTATAGCACCTCCCTGTCAAACTTGCACTGAACCCGTGGCAGACCTTGATTATGTGTTGCTATCTTGATGGATTGATATCGGCGTAAAATGGGGTGCAGCCGCCGTACTAGTATGAGGCGGAATACTCTCTACCAACGTACACTTGCCAAGAAATTCCTTGTTGATTAGCATAAGTGGGGCGGAGGTGTCTCCGCAACTCCGGATGGTGATGGCCGGGCTGGCTGAGTCGGTGACGCCATGGCTTCACCTTCTTTGGTCGATTCTAATTAAATGTTTGAATAGCCTTGAGATAATGTCAAGCGTATACTCTAGGTTTGACAGCCAGACCGGGCACCCTCCTGAGCTATGTACACATACTAAGCATTCCCAAAGATATTTAACCGGAACCTGGTCTGAGAGGTGGCAGGGAATTTCAATGTCATAACCGCCCGTCATATACATGCTCTCAAGAAGGTAATTCATCTACCACGCTTGTTTGCCCACATTGCTTCGGCATCAACATGTACATGAGTAGTTGTCCTTGGCTAGTATTGTTTTTCCCCCCTTCATCTCTTTCTGCTCATTATCGGGGCTTCCTTTCCATTCTCTATCCCGCCTTACGTCGGGTCGGCGAGGTGTGTATAGTAACCTTTAGCGCCTGATTTGTTTGTATAACGTAGTTGACAATGATCTATACCATTCCCATCGCCCAGTAGACTCAGAAGAAAGAGAGTCTCGAGTTAATCCACATGTGACTGATGTACAAGCACTAGTTAGAGTTGTAGCATATATCAAACCATCAGTGTGATCCATCCAGCCCGGTTCGGGGTTAATACTAATGCCAACATGAAATAAATGATTTTTGGACTCCCATGCCCCATCATACGGGAGCTTCTGTCCAGGGGATGTTTCGAGTTTCATTGAGAAAGAGTCCGGTCAATAATAGTCACCTGTGTATCTGAGAGTTGCCATTGAACTTGATAGATGGTGAAGATCAAGTGATCTCACCCAGTCACCATCCTGGATCATCAGTTGCTCAAACTCGCGGCCGACGAGAACGATGTCTACATCTGTACTCCCCTGATATTGGTGTCAGCTGTATGCATGAAGACAGATAATCCGCCGGTCAAGCGAGCAGGAGCGGCTTCGATTGTATGTTGGTATGTCGAGTGTCAGTGATCTGCTGGTGATCAAATAAGCGGCGCCTGTGGGTTGCTTTAAACGACCAAATATGGACTTAAGGGGGTTTCATACTGATTTGATTTCAAGTCGATCAAAGAAGGTCGAATCCACTTACTGCTTTCAGATCTTAAAAATCAGGGCTCCATAATCCATATTGCCTATGTATGAAAGCAGTATTTCACAAGAGTTGTGGTGCATAAACCATGCACAAATGCCTCGCAGGCCCAAAGGCTTTGGTGATCGCTCGGCGGGAATCAGGCTATGTAATCAACGAACTCTTGATGCCATACCCTTGGTTATTCGGCAATCACCGAAATTACCAAGCAAGTCCAAATAAGGTACAGGGAATTTGCATTAGTATGTTCGTCGTTGAGAGAATGTTTCGCCGTTTGGTGAACCCACTTCAATTCTGCCATAGAAGGTCTTATTCGGCCATGTCAGAAAGATCTACAACACAAGGCCTTGTGGAGAAATCTATTCGCGAAAAGGTTTTATTCTCTATCCTAGACGCTGTTGAGATATTGACGTTGCAATGCTTTAGTTGACCGCCCTCTTGCAACCGACCTCGTTTATAATAAACAACGATTCGTGGAAGCATCGCCATCACGCTGCTATGCGAGAACAGGACGGAGGTAACGGAGAAACTCGTAAGTTCGAGAAGGAAGCGAAACCCGAACGTTCTATGTTAAACACGCAGCAGACTTCTCAATTCGGATAGTCTCCGATGCTTTCAAAGGCAAAGTGTGTCCATTAAGCTGAGATTTTATTGCTACCACGCATTGACACTAATTTTCACAGAGTCCTATTCAAAGGCATCGAATGATCAACTCAGCACTGTCGGAGGAATTTGCTCAAGGATTGCATGCATTATCACTCGAGACCAGAACGGAAGAAGAGGCCGCACGAGCCGCACATTGACTACGCACCTCTGTACTTGGCGGGAAAAATGTGACATTGGTTTGAGCTTCTTCTTCAGCTCCGGATGCTTCCACACTGAGCTTCCCCACAGAGCCAAATGGTTCCTTAAGCGAAGTGTTTCTAACTTGCAGTGATCCCGTATATTTTTTCCAATTTATGGTCTTTATCCCGAGATCATATTGGCTCCATCCGTCACATAGAGACAGCGAGTCTCCTTGTGAGAACCGGGCCTTGCATTCGTCTCAGATGAATCTCAGATCTTGTAGGCGAATCTGTCGTCACCGCCGGCCTGTCATCATCTTAAAAGCTTTGGGTGAATCGGTTTATTTTCAACAGCGTTGCCGAAAAGCAGTATTACAAGTAGATGGCTGTGTCTATTGGATATCAGCGCCAACTACAAACTTGGAACATATCTTGGGTTATCCCTGACATCTCATCGGTCTTGACGAACTTCGTAATAGCTCAGCTCAGCTCAACACCGTCCGAAGCGGCTTGCTCAATATATTTGTCGCAGCTCAACTGACAAGCTCTAATCCAAAATCCATCCTTGCTCTTCACCTTTCATGTCTAGCCCGCCCGACAACAATCGCTCGGATAAGCGGGTCACCCTACCGCCAATAAGAGATTTTTTCAGAGGTACAGTTCCGTGAAGTATTCGTGTATCCTGTGATTCATTTGCAGCAGATGAATTCCTTCATTCTCAGAGTCCAGGCCATGAGCCCCCCGCGACTACGTTGGCGAGACTGAGGATGAGTGATGATGGATCTGAACCTCCACCACTTAGACCGTTATCTCCAGGACAGAGCCGCCTTCCTGGACGGATGTACAGGGTATGCGAGCTCTTTTCACTTCGTGATAGCTGCTCACCTGTCCTGTATTCTAGTCAACGTCAGATCAACTGTCGCCACCCTCAGTCCACCAAACCAGCGCCAGTCACCTGCAACTGCAACAATCCCCTAGCACATCACCTTACCAGAATCGCTTTCGGTCTGCTGAATCATCGTCGATGTCCACGCCCCCTTCGACATCTCGACAGTTGGAGACATTAGCTACTCAGCGGATGACGAATACCCTACCTCCTCTTTCCCAACCCCGTGTGCCCAATCCGTCGCCAAACCAGCCTCGAGACTGGCCGATGGATACCACAGGTCAACATCTGTATCCCAGCTACCGTCAAAGCTCTTACAATGCCGACTCCAGGGAGCCCCTCCGTCGCAGTCCTGCTCCAAACCGTCCGTTATCTCCTCCCAATCCAGGCAGCTCAGCCCAGGTACATAGTCCTGATTCGCCGCCCGCCCTTGTTCAAGCTGTTGCTCCATGGGTTATAGCGACGAATTTGGACGTGGGCCAGATCTATGAGGATGACGAAAGGACACCAATCGCCCGTCCTTTCGATGCCGGGCCAATGGGTCGTTCTCCGTCCCACGTAGTTTCTCTCGGGAGGTTTTTCGACGAGGGTTCGCAACCTCCGCTTGGGAAATATGATTGCAAGTTTTGTGGCAAGCTTTTCAATCGCCCGAGCAGTCTAAGGGTATTTACGTCCGATATCATCATTGCAAAGTTACAGCAAGCTGACAATCAGAATAGATCCACCTCAATAGCCATACGGGTGAAAAACGTGAGTAGCAACAAAGCAATCATTTCCCACCGATTTGGCTCACGTCTTATAGCGTTTATCTGCCCTCATCCCGATTGCGGGCGTAGTTTTAGTGTGCTTAGCAACATGAGAAGGCACGCCCGGGTTCACATGAACAACCCGAAGGAACAAGAGCCAGAGGAATCGAACGAAGAGTCGATCAGTCTACCTTCTCCAACTGATTCCTCGTTGCCCAGGGCTTCTTCCTCCATCACATACGACGCAGCGCCCATGGAAAATTTGACACAATCTTGGCAGACACAATACAGAACAGGTAGCAGTAATGCTTCTCCTTCGAGCTCAGGCTCCAGACAAAGTCGGGCCGATTCTTTCGACGGTGGTCGGTTAGAGGAAGCTCAGAAATCCGAAAAACGGAGTCGTAACCGACCCGAGTAGAGACTCCTCAACCTTCGAAATATTTGAAATGGTATAAGCTTTGAACTTCCGGCAAGGAAGGTATTTCCACGGCGTGTATAATTATTCTTCCCCGCTCTCGACGGATTCTTCTTCTCTACATTGTAGCCAACTTGTTTCAAATCATAGCATGATTGTCACGTTGCTGCTAGCCCTATTTATTCTGACTCCCCAGCTTAATCACAAAGCATACAATAATGTATCCGTACTGTGGAACTCTGTATTATCGTAAACTCTAGCATGACTTGGTACAAGATATTATGCCTTGAGCGTTGACCTTTTGCATGACCGGGACGAAATGGTCGTCTCCATACACCCGTACATACATGCTGCACGTCCATCAACCCGTCTGTCCGAATACCGGCCGATCTGACTTCTCGGCAATGTACAAGAGCCTAGGGAACGAAAGCATGTCAGAATCCACAGTTGTTATTTCGAATAAATCGTTCAGTACTAGTATGCAAAGTAGATAAGAGCCGAAGTTAGTATACAATTCAGAATACACATCATAAGTAAAGCAGAGGATTCCAACTAGAGTACATGGTTCTGATTTGGGTATGTGAGGTATTTAATCAAAATATGATCGATCGATCAAAGCTCCAATATATTACATCGAGATTGCGCGTCCCTTGCCAACAGAGCGTGCCTCTCGTACAAGCGGCCGGCCTCTCACCGTCCCTTGCTGTCCATGACGAATGTTAGGCAGAACATCAAAGGCTTGATCCACACGGGTATATTCGATTGTTCGGGGACTCTTGTGAGTAAAACCGGCGAAAGCTAACGCTTTCCTTACGTCGAGGATTTCTGCGCCATAAACCTTGTCCCGAAGGAGGGGATCGCGGGTGGCATCCGGTGGTGCGCCATTCGCAGGCGCCAAGGGCTGAAACAAATCAAGCTTAGTGTCCGCAGACACACGCTGCGCCAACGATGATAACACACCTCAGGTGGGATGTCGGAGTCGAAATGTCTAGTGTCTTCAGGGTGTCGCAGCTCCGGCTTGTAAGGCGCGGGATAGCGGTGGATGTTCGGCCAGTCGATCCCCGCAAACCAAGGATGAGCCTGCCTTGCCGTCAGCAATTGTCATACTATGACACAGACACTAGTCCACGCAGCAAGAGATACTATACCTTAATGAGCTCTGCTCCATCCACGCTCCCGGTCGATCCGTAGTGAGGGATGAAACTACTCCGCCGCGCTTGCACGACAAAGGCGTCAGGCCTATTCACTGAAGAAGATGTTTGAGAGCCTAAGCGATCCTCGGGCTCGCAGAGGAGCTGTTGCATGAGGTTTACACCTTCATGTGAAACGCGCGGTTTCGAAGGAAATCGTAGAGATTGCTTCCAGTTAAGAATCTTCTGTCTAGTGACGTGCCGCTGCAATAGAGTCGTTCAGAGGGAAATTATCGTCAAGAGTGAAACGAGAGCGAGAACCTACCGAATTACTGACGAAGGGTGGGAACCTACTTATGATCAGTCCCGTGCAACACAATCGCGAAAATCGGAGCATTACCCATAGAGGCATTCAAACATTATGACGCCCAGACTCCACCAATCACAGGAATAGCTGTATCCATTACCTCTGATGACCTCAGGTGACACTATTGGCGCCCAGATTAGATTAATATATTGGACTCTGAGATGAGGGACCCACTGTATGAATTCGTCCCGCATCTAGGTAATAGAGTAAGCAATGATTGACCACACCTGGAGAACAGCGACATACACTGAATAGGCCAACTTTTGATGAAATGATTAATGAGATGAGCGGAAGGGATCAAGCCGAGACCCACTAACCTTTCTTCGGTGTTTGTCCCTCCACGTGAAGATACCACCTTGTCCATCACCACCTCCCATCAACTGCTCAATCTCTCGGGGGGTCATGCGTTTCGTCTTCTTGCCATCCGCTACAGAGTCCTCGAGGTCAATGCCATGCTTATGCAACAAGTGCAAACGCTGGTTCTCATAATCTATTCCGGCGATCAGTCGAGAAAAGCATGACGTATATAATGACTTCGGAAATACCAACAGGATGTGTCATGAGCCCAATGTAGATCGGTTCTAAGTTGATGTAGCATGAGCTTCCTCTGTACAGATCAGCTGGAATTCTACTGACGCTAATCCAAAGTCACTCAATTTGATATGACCGTTGGGATCAAACAAGAAATTCTGTAGAAGATTGTAGATTATCAATTAAGCTCAATCAGCAAAGGTAATGATGTGCATCTCACGTCAGGTTTAATATCACGGTGGATGAAACCGTGTTTATGGCAGGACTCAATAGCTAAAATCATCTTAACCCCGATCGTCGTTAAGGCGCAACCCCACCTAGAAAACAGGGATGAACTTACTTCGGCGATGTAGAAGCGAGTAAAATCTTCCTCGAAAACATCTCGTTCTATCAGTAAGTTAAGAAGGTCGCCGCCGCCCATGTATTCAAGAACCTGAATGGGGCAAACGTGGACATTAAGTTTAATGAAATCGATATTAAATGTCAGCGAATCTATGACAGATTTAAATTTAAGCTACTCACGAGATATAGATTATCGCTGTCTTGAAAACTATAATGCATTTTCACGATCCATTCGGCGCCCCCAGGAGAATGGACGAGCGATGCGGCTTTCAGAACATCGCGTTCGGCGCGTACATGTCCCTCTTGGCCTTTGCGAAGCATGTCAGCTTTTCGCAGCTGTAAATGTCTGAGTACGCTTGGTTGCGAGGGAACGGAGAATTTCATTTCAAACCTGCTTCATAGCGTAAAGATTGCCCGAAGCCTTCTCTCGCACCAGGGAAACCACGCCAAAAGCCCCTAGAAGATCAAGAGATTAAAGATATGTCAAAAACAGAATAATGTCTAGCATACCGTGCCCAATCGTCTTGAGTTTGATGAAGGCACTGGCATCAACCTTTCTCCTCCGTTCGCGCAAGTAATCGGATTCATTCTGTCGCCAACGAAGTCGAAGGTGCTCCTTCTGGGCATCTGAAAGCCGCATTTCCTCCATGTCGCTTTCCATCGCTATTCTTCTTTGCTCCCTAGAAGGGGGATGGCGAAACAAAGGAAAATATAGATTTTCGAAATAGATTCTCGCAGCCACTGCTTTCTCCAGGGTGGCGAGTGATGGATTGATCGGTCTCGGAGGAGGCGGGAGTGGCACTTCGTCCTGGACTAGATCAATTGGGCCTAACTCCTCATTCTCTTGTATTTGAGGGTGGGACCGCAACCCATTCCAGCGACCTGTAGAATATCCAGGTCTTCCTGGAAGTCCCTCGATATTTGATGGAGTAATGTAGTTCTCTCGGGCGGCGGTTGTGAGGAGGGAGGACGATGTGTTGGTACTGATACCATTAACCACATGTAGCTGGCCGTACATTCCTTGAGAGGGTTTGAGGGCGCTGACCACCTCGTTTATTGCTCGCTGCTGATTGTTCTGCCTGATGCGAGCTTTGATTGGATTTGCCCAATGCGGATCTGTAGATGACTGCTCAATAGGTAGAAAGTTACGATAGAACAAGCTGCACAACCTCCTAGCTTTCCTAGACCATCGGGTCCCCATCGTGTCAGAAGCGCCTCAAGCTGGTCCGCATCTGACGCATGCACAAGATGCCTTTTTCAGTGTTAGTGAAGGGATACATGAAACGATATGACTAGCAGTAGACGCACACGAAGCCGGTGGGCTTGGACACCATGTCTTTGCTGATTCGCCGACCCTTCTTCGGCGAAGCTTTAACAGCACCCCCCGGGGGAGGCTTAATATCCTCATAGCGGGGACCCGCCACAATAGATTCAGTTTTGGGAGGTCCCCAAATGAGACGGGATGGCGAGGGTGTAGGTATCATGGCAAGCAGGTCATAAAATCCTTTGTGCAGAAAAGTCCCCGTTGGTACCGTGCTTGTAGCCGGCTCATCATGCATCTCAGGCTGGGGTGGGGGCACATAGCTCGGATAAGCGTATGGGGCAAAATAGGGGCTGCTCATGGACAA
>JANIEX010000173.1:0-50800 GCA_027627405.1 Leucocoprinus birnbaumii | reverse complement strand
ACATTGCGCTTGTGGTATCCTCGAGTAACAATCCTGCAACACGTCGATATTATCCGGGATACTGCAGTTTATCGAAATAAACAGCCCTGGAACAAACGACCCCAGCGCTTTACGGCTTTGATTCTGACTCGCTCGGTCGACATGACTCACTCGACTACTGCCATATCACGAATCACCGCTGTTGACAATTCGTTTACTACGAAACTACGGAACAGTATTGACGAGCAAACCTTCTTTTCCTTACTATCAGGCATAATAAGAAATCTCTGGTCCTCCTGGATTGAATCGGGCTACGTAGCGAGCCATGGCTAAAGTTGTTTGTCGAGGGACACAGTGATCTTATTCTCAGAGACTGTCGAGGGAAGACTTTTGGTTAGTGGAGCCTTGGAATCTCATATATTCCAAGCCCGTTCATAGTGAGCACTCAAGTACTCTGTAGATGACAGGAGCGAAATAATAAGATGTAGCGCTATTCCCGACACGAGCCCTAATGCCCATTAATTCTTAGCCTCAGGTCCTTTATCTTCGGGCCGCAAGTTCTTCGGCAAGCCCTCCACCATACTCCGAACCTTCTTGAGCGTATCTACCTTGTTGGATAACCCATGCGTGTAATCACAACCGCGAGTATTGCACGGCCTTCTCGCCCAACACTTTGTCGCCTCACTCATTCCCTCTATCCCCCCCGGCTTTAATATGCTCCTTCCACTACAACAGACTCCACGCAGAAGTTGAAATCGTGTCCGATCGCGAATTTGCTGGTGGAATATGTCTTTACGACGTTGATGCATCCTGAACAGCGCGAGCAGAGAACCGGAAGTCGAGATGTGTCCGAGTTCTTTGTCCACTCGAGTCACATCCTTCGAGACGGTCGAGCAGTTATCAATAGGAAGCGTCGCCTCAGCCGCTTTCTGCGCAACTTCATCCCAACCCATTTTCGTCGCGAGACCATAGACCGAAATAGGCTCGTTGGGAAATTGTCGTAGGACATCAATGTTGGACCGCATGGTCGCTATGGGACCTAGTGTATCCAGGAACTGCATCACTTCTATCATGTCTTCTACTTCCTTGAATGATAGTTTCTCGATGGCGAGTGGTAACCCCCTGATTAAAAGTAGGACACGCTCAAGGGGGACCGTGGGGAATGGTATTTCGTACACGGTTGAATTGGTAATTTCTTGGCCCTTCGCAGAGTCGAATAGGTTGCGAAAATAACCTGATGACTTCCTCAGTGTGATGCGAGAGAGGCGGAATAGTACGTGATCATTGGAAGATAAGACTGTATCTGCATCTTCATCGTCAAATGATGGATGATACTGCGGTTTGGCTTCTTCAAGTTCTGGGAGAGTAGAAACGGACATGTGCGATTGGGAGTGACGAGAATCAAGGAGGTGAATAACATTGATTTTCTCTTGAGACATGAATGAAACTCATTATTAATGCGATAAACCAGATGACCTCCGAATTGAGACTCATCCCAATAGGACTCCGAACTCGAAAAAGTCGAAAAGTGTAATCATTAACAATCACCCATCAACACAAACAATTCAATTGACACCCCTGACGCTTTGACAGTCTGGTGCCGATTAGGTACACAAATCAAGAACGTCTATCATGAAGAGAATAATTGTCATAGAAGCTCGGCGACATGACAACATATGTAACTACGTTGCTTGCACTTTGGCAGCTAAACGTGTCTGTGATCCACACGATTGCTTGCTGGTAATACATCTATGCTTTGTTCAACAACTCACCGGGGGCTGTCAGAGGGAGAATTCCAAGTTTATATAGCCCCTCATGCAGTGATCTTAGCGTCTCCCGAGTCTGGAACTCGACCTGTCCTAAACCTCTAGCCATGAGCATAGACCACTCTCAGTGCAAAAGCCCTTTCCCATACACCATGGACGACCTGAAGGCCACCTGGAATACAGGTATGGCCCTTTCTGCAATCTGCTACGGTGTCCTTCTCCTCCTGGGCTTTATGTGTATATGTGCTTTAGCGAGCACCCGCAGCCAAGAGAGACGGCGGACGCGAATCGGGTTGACGGTATACGTACTAGTAACGAGTATCGTTGCCACAGTCGCGGAAGCTTATGATGTGGCGGTAACAACTTCCGGGGTGTTAGACAAGGAGTGTGCCCGGTCAGGCTTGATGCCGCCAAATCCTTACGCCGGCGATATCTAAAGAGTTTTTCTGGTAATCAACTTGGCCACAGATGGACTTCTCGTGCGTACGAACAGACTCGAAGAACTAAGCCAACGGAGCTGATATAAAGAGTTTAGCTATGGCGATGCTATGGAATATCGAGTGGACCACACGAGAGGAACTGGCTCTTGATTTTGGCAGTACCGCTCGCAGTATACATTGCAATGTTAGTTGACTGATCATTCTTACTCAAAATTATCAAATTTTTGTGTTGAACAGCTCCAGTCACCGGCATCATCTTGATGATAGATCCTACACGGGGGCTCGAGGATTCACTGGTCATAGCCCAATGCGCAATAACCCTTTGCCTAAATATAGCAATCAGTACAAGTACATTGTTGCACCTTCTACGATATAGAAACATCGTCAGGAAAGCCGTAGGTGAAGGTGCAGGAAGAGTTTGTCTCAATCTTGTGACCATACTAGGAGGGTCTGCCAACCTCATTCTCTTTTTTTGTCAATTCGGAGCTTATCTGCTGGATATGTAGCACGGCAGATGTGGGTTCACATCCAGGTAAGGCCTTTTCCGCGTTGCAGCTCAGCGCTAGCTGATGAACGGGTGCTGCTAGCCCATAGGGTCGTATCTCATCGTTTATCAAGTTGCTCGTGGCGTTGATTACTTCAACCGAAAGCCTGTTGATATCACAGAAGCGCTTCGGAAATCAGCGATAGAGCCACCAATCCTTCATATTAGAGCAGACGCAGAAAAAGTGTAGATTATGTAGCCCGCAGTGAGCATCCTTATACACGGTACGGTGCAGCCTCACTATCCAATGCAAGCCGTCTCGTTCGTCAAATGGCGTTCTCGTTTCGTGCGACAACCTGATTATGCCATTGTACTCTACAAAGCTAAATGTAGCCGTATTTTGTTCCATATCGAGCGTGCACGAGATCAACTCTCAATTTGAACAAAGCTCTAGGCGATGACCCTTGACATACTCAGTCACACGCCGGCAATAGGCGACATCCTGACAGCAACATTTGGACGTCGCTCAAGTGACTGTTCATCAAGATTCAATTGATCTCTTGCATCCATATCACGCTAATATATCGTTCTGCCTGTGATCGCACTTCAAAACTCCCTGAGACAACTGGGAGTGAAAGCTTTAGTAGAGTGTCTGAATGGATTCCAAGAGGGTGGCTCGATGTCCAGAACAATTAGTGAATAGTGTGTATTCGTATGGAATAGACCTCCTACGCTATGGGTAAATAAGAGACATGGACTACCCTCATCATCTCTTATCTCCAGTCACACGATGCAACGGCAACTACAGAATTGGTTTAGCACTGCTGCTGAGAGATCACTTCTATATCTATTCCATATGTTTTGAGCATCTCTGCTTGGCACAAAGTAACTGGACTGCCTCATTCACCCGCCAGCGCCCAAAATGGATGGCCCCACTCACATATATAGTGGATAATATGGCCGAAAATCATGCACCATTCTCTCCACCATTCCCACCAATACGTTTTCTATGAACGATATTTCCCACTGCCAAAACCCAGACCCATATCCAGTCGACTATCTCAAATCAACCTGGATTGCTGGGCTGGCCCTCGCGAGCATCTGCTATGGTGTTTAAATAATAGTAGGGTGCCTTTGCTTGACTGCACTGAGAAACCGTCCAGACAGAGGAACTCGACGCACCCAGGTACACCTCATTCTATATGTCTTCTTGATTATGAATCATCGCAACTGTGGCGGAGGTTTACGATGCTGCAGTCACCACTGCTGCTGTACTCGATAAAATATGTACTGATGCCCGCTCAATGCCACCAAATCCATTCGTTGGCGACATATCGATTGTGTTCATGTTCATGAATATCGTAACAGATGGACTTTTGGTGAGCCAGTGTCACGTACTACAATCATGTCGGGGGACAGAGGCTTGACACGACACCAAATTTCTTTCATTTACAAGGTGTGGTGCTACTATGCAATTGCTACCGGGCTTTATGGGAAGAAATGGCTTCTGGCATGGGTAGCACCCCTGACGATATATCTTGGGATGATAGGTGAACCCGTGCTCAATGAATAGTCACTACTGACTTGCGAGCAAGTTACTGCTGTCATCTCGAGCAGCAAGCCACGAGCCGCCGTCTCGAATGGGCTTATCAGCACTCAATTTGCCGTCTCACTTTCTCTAAACGTCGCTATCAGCACGAGCATTATTATGCTCTTACTCTACTATAAAAGTATGACCACTGAGGCGTTGGGCAGAGACGCAGCAAAAGCATATCTCAATATCATGACGATGCTGCTCGAATCTGGAAGTCTCATTGTTGTGATAGATGTTATTGCTATTGTAACGGTTAGGGGCTCGGCTGCAGGATATGTTGCATTCCAGATGTGGATTAACATACAGGTAAGGAGTTGCTGTAGTCTTGCCACGAATAATTCCTAATAAACCTTTTCAGCCGATAACATCGTTCTTGATTATTTATCAAGTGGCTCGAGGGGTCGATTACTTCAACCGAAAGGCTGAAATTACCAAATTTTTGGCAAAAGCTGCAACTTCGGACTATGGTGACACCACTTGCGTCGGCTTTCGAGATGAACAAAGAGGAAGCGACCTCAGTCTAGATACCCTAGTTTGAGGGGGTTGGTAATTTGTTTCAAGGAACACAGGGACAAAGTATTGCTCTATATGGTTGTAGTATAACTGTAACATGTGACTTATTCTAGAGGAACAGGTTAAACACGTAAGGATAGTTTAGAGCCCAGCCCAGAGTATTAATATCGGGCTCAGGAAAACATCAAGCACTCTCTCCTGTTCAATGGAATGCGTCACGACCGAGGGAGGCTATACTGTCGACGATCAGTAGTGGTAGGCTGAGGTTAACTGTGAAGCCTATACAAGTGATTTTGATCCATAGTGTATACAGCAGTCACAGCTACAGTAGAACAGTGATCGAATGGAGTATACGAGTTAACATAATCCCTCACTGCATTCAGAACGAGAGAAATAAAGGATCATTTTGTTTCTCGGGATTGCAACTTTCAGCATTCCCAACCTCTGCCTCGAGATATAACAGTCGAAGAAGAGCACTGATTGCCGATATGTAGTTCCGTCGTTCGGGTTAAGCCGTTGAGCGCTAGTTACACGATCATTAACAAATGCTGTTAATGACCTAGCCCCAACTTCACTGTACGTTACGCCCTATGTCACAAGCTTCTCGCTTCCTGTCCTTAACAGCCTCCTCCTACACGCTCCCTGCCGGGTTCAGTCTACAAATCAGATGACCTCAGCGAGGGAAATACTCGCCTCTTCTCCACCTTTAACTCAAAGCAATGCTGAACATACCTACACGACTGTAGCTGCACCTGCTAGTTAATCACACCGTACTCCACTCCCGATCGCGGCGGACCTGGGGCATTTGCTTGGGTCACGGTAAGATGATCGCTCACTCTTCATTCGAACTGTATCGCTGACTCCTTCCTCGCGATACTGACAGCTCTTTTCCAGATGCTGGCGACGACGACAACACCGATGGCACCGCGCAATGAGGGAAAGGCTATGAAGAGAACCAAAGAAACAGAGAAAAGAGTACAACGGGATGATTTCGCAAAGCGCTTGCTGAACTCGCAATCCGGTGCGTAACCACCTCGCTTTCACTTGTTTAGCATGGCTTTTAACGCTCTAGGCTACCACCTCAACCACTCAGACAGCCATGGGCGGGCTGACACCTTCGCAAACCTGTTCACAACACTCACCTTTTCACCCGGCGCCCGCCATCTTAATGCCTTCATTACCCAACTCTAGTGACCTGCAAAGACGTAGCTGCATGCCCACGGCATTTGAATTCGCTGGACTACGATTATATCTCCAACTTCGGAACAAGACGCTACGTGAATCTATTCTAGATACTGTACGAGATACGTTTAATACCAATCAGCCCTCATAAACATACTTAGCAACCTTTTGAATGACAATGCTAAGAATCAAAGGTGAGTTCGTCAGACTAAATGGGCAGAATGACAAAATGCTTACAGTTTGCGAGGCTTGAGGTTAACTGATTCATCGTCAGAGGTCAAATCAATCACTTGAGCGCCAAATGGCATGGAGCTGGGTTAGGAATGGGTCAAAATCGACTTTTCGTTCGGACAGCTGAGAGGACGCAGCGACAGGAATCGTGGAAGATGGGAAAGTATGGTGGGCAACAATCAAAGACGACCAGGCGCGAGGCGTTGGAACGGGAATTGGTGCCGCCTGAGCGCGCTCTTGGAACAAAACCCCCGGAACGTTGAGCAGCCATGCTCGCAGTTCCTTGGCGTACACCTCTGACCCATTACCAACGTCGACTCGCTCGAGGACGATAAAAGGATTATTGACCTCGTGAAGATCACTGAAGCGATCACTCTTGACGTCAAGAACTTGGTATTTCAAAACTGAAGCTGTGGGAACGCCGCCTCTCATGCTGAAGTTTTGTAAATGATGAGCACTGATAAGTCTTCTAAGTGACGCCAAGGTCTTACCTGCCCTACCTTCTCTCAGCTTCACCGATATTCGAGAGCCCCGGAGATATCTGAGAATATAGGTCAAATAACAAGCCTCATAGGTACGTCGCTGTTGCTCTGGCCTTTGGACCTTGATATTTTTCGATAGTTAAGCCTTCTTGATCGCTGATAATGCCTTGAGCACCCTGAAACAACACCTGGTCAAATTTCCATGCAAGGTTTCAAAGCTCTGTACCTGCGTGATCAGTCTAGATCATTGACCTGAGATCGCGACTATAGTCTGGCTCGTCGATGCCCTCTTACTCCGCTGTCATGAACGATCTGAATCATCGGGATCATTGATCTGCGTTCGCGACTGTAGTCGCGATCTCGTGGACGATTCAGCAGGAGTCCCTGAAACCGGGACGCGGAGGTTTCAAAGGTCTATAGCCGAACCGAGAAATACAGTTCTAAAGCACCGACGTCGATCATCAGCATATTTTCTTACCACCTATACGAAACTCACTTACCTCATTTAAAACAGGAGCCATAGAAACGTTATGCATTCAAAACAAGGGACAGAAAGTGCGCTGCAGGCTACTGTTGGGAGTCAATAAAACTGAATATGAGCACTTAAGTACTCACGAGGTTCATGTGCCGTTGACTCTTGAACACACTACCGACCTTCTCTCCTCGTACTCCCTTCCTCCATCCAAGCGATGCGTGTAGTAACGAGTGGTACAAGTGCGAATGATGGTGGTGGTTTTGGTTATGGTGATGACTGGCTACTGGCGCAGAGAGCTGGAGCGCTGACCCTTGGGTCCGAAAATTCTTTCGAGGGACTGAGAGGACAGGTGAGTGATTGGTATTAACTGCTGTGAAATTAGTGAGGAAAACGCTGAGAGTTGCCCAACTAAGTCGGGTAAAACCAAGGCGAAACATAGGAATGTAATGAAGACGCATGCCCACGCTGGTGCCATGAAAAGCAAAATCAAGGATACGCATTCCGTGTCAAACTACACGAATACATGGTTTTTCAATACGCTATGAGATCCAAGGGTCGAAGAGATGAAGAGAGATGCCTAGCTACAAGTCCGGTGTGCTACGAGGAAAATGGTTAGTGGAATAATAAACTAAGTGAAAACACAACTAGAAATAGAAGAGAAACCACGTCGAGACTCTACCATGTTGCAGAAGCCACCACAAAAAATTTGATGATGAACGGATTATCTGGCTATAGAGAATATAGTGATTCGGGATACCACTCATTTTTTGAGGAACCGTATATAAGCTCATCTTCCAAAAGATCAGTCAAATGGTATGTCAATCCCCCTTAGAATAGCACTTACCCGGTGTGTCATGTGTGTATGCATTGGCATCAGCAACTACATACCCACACTTGAAGAAATGCTCAGGCCATCCAAACCAATCAATGGGGACCTCCTTGTTGGACCCCCACGCCCGCTCCACAGCCACGCCGAAATCAGGATACTCACCAGCCAGTATGGTTATTTTTGACATGAATCTGGTGGCAGTTGTACCCTGAACCTCGGGCATCGCCACCTTTTCTTTGAGGTTATTGAATACAGCGGCTGCTTGCCGTGCGACAAATGCGTAGAAGAAATCCTTCCAAAAATCCAGCTTCTCACCACCGAGATATACATCTACGTTGTAGTAGAGTCTGTGGCCAAGCCGGATCGCAAGGTCCCTGCCTTGCATGAGTCGTTCCCGAATGTCGTGGGAGAGGGGTTTATGATGGCGATATGCTTCGGGGAAAACGGCAGAGCCGAGGAAGAGGATCGAACAGACGTGGATAACGGAGACCATGTCGTCCATGTCTGTGATATCCGGCATTACAGCACGGTGATTTCCAAGAGCTGCAATAGAGATTTAGCTATGTAGGAAACAATTGATGAAAACTGAAGCTTACGCTGATTTTTAGGCGGATAGGGGTGGGTGAGCAGGATGGCTTTAGCAATTCCACGCAACCAGTCATGGACAATCTCAGCGTGAGAGACATTGGTGATTGTTGTGCCGGCAGTGAAGCCATGTAGGATTCCCCAACACGTTTCTCTAAGTGTAGGGGTGGCAAGGAACTGTTCGCCGCGGAAAAGAGAATGCTTAGTTGTGATGACACGGTGAGGTGTCAGAGGTCGCATAAATCTATTGGGGAAAGTGAGAATCTTATCCGACCAAAAACAAGGATATGCTGACAAAGTCATCCCATATCGAAGAGGGATATGTGTGGCATCGATGATATCGTCGTTAAGCTTATGCGTGTTGAATATTGAACAGAGCCTCCGGTTTCCTGGATGCAAGCCAGTCTCGGATTTGTACCTGCCAATCGACCAGAGTTTTTCGCCAGCATCGCCATGAACCGCGGTGCATAGACCATCGCTATCCAAGTGCCAATGCGTATGGGCTCCCGCAGTTGCAGCAAGATGCCAGCATAGATGAGGCGCTCTGCGATTCATGGATACTCTCCATGCCATGTCCTGTAGAGCCATTTTGACGACGACAGGCATGCCGGATGAGTCTTCCGTGTTTGGAATATCAAGAGCGTTGACAATGCGATGTTTTTCGGGAGAGGAGGTTGCGCACTCGATCAATTCAGGAATGGTGACATGCAGCATTCGAGAGTCGTATGAGGTGCCCTTCGAAACTTGCGAATAATCTAGAAGGCATGTGAGAACGCGAACTATGGATAAGCGTTAAAATCTCACCATGTACTTCCAATGTCTGGGTCTCTATAGCTGGGCACCTCTTCGCGAATGCCTCTGCGTCAAAATTCTCCGGTGATCCTCTTTCCAGTTTCTCGACATCAACAACGAGGATGTTCTTAAGACGCCAAACTTCGAGTACCTCCTTGGTGGTCGCTTGACAGAATTCCTTGACGGTGTATACTTTGAGTATATCGCTGTCTAGGACACCGAGACCCTTTGCCTCCAGTAAATCATTTCGTATGGATGGATGAACGGACATGGCGACTTTCTCAAGAAAGTCCGCTTGGTCTTTATGCTATTCAAACACTCAGTGGACTTTGATAATGATTGAAAACTGGACGCACGTGGCACTTCAGGTGAACTTCGTTCACGGTACGCATGATGAAATCATAGATTGGCAGTCCAATCTCAGGCGTATGTCGCTACAGGGCCTAGTTAGACGTCATTGCGCAACCACAGGGAGATGAGATACCTACCTCTTTTGGTAAAGGCTTAAACCGTGTTGGAGATGGCTCCTACATGCATATTAGTTTGTGTACAAAGAGTACTTTGACCGCATCTCACATGGGCCTTTCCACTTTGCTGATTCTCGCTACGCTTTTTCTGGTGACTGGGTGCCCTCTTGCCCTATGGATCTCGGGCGTTAAAATGCGGTTGAGTAATGCATCTGGAGAGTTGACTAACCCTCTCGTCGTTGGCTGGCCCATGTGCTTTCTGAAGAGCAGCCCGTAGTTGTTCAGCGGCTGCAGCATTGCTTCTCGACGGCTTGGGCTTGGTTCTTGGTCGTTTGTTGCTGGCTGCGCTACCGTTTTGATTTGACAGAGCCCGTTTTCGGGTAGGGTAACGCCGAGGCGATGTTATTTGCAGTTGTTCCATCGCCTTGTTACGGCCATCTTCGGTCTCTACTTGTTCCATGTCCTCGACTCCGTCAGCATCTTCATCTTCGCTCTCTACTTGTTCCATGTCCTCGACTCCATCAGCATCTTCATCTTCGTCTTCTTTGTCGTCAGTCCGAAACTTGTCCTGGTTCTTCGGAGTATTCACTGTCGTCCGGAGTTGTTGGACCAAAGCCTGTTTGGTCTGGCTCACCCCACCTACCATAGTTCGTTGCTGAACATTGAAACCATACCGGCCGAGACCCAACTCTTCGCTGCTCCTCATAAGCCTGAGGATTTCTGGACATACCGCCTCACTGCAGCCGCTCAGAAGGATAAATTTTCCTACAAGATAACGAAACTCACAGAAGCTCAAACGCGGGAAGTCAACGAGGTTATCTTGTTCAATGCGCCAGAAGATAACGGCGCACTCATATTCCTGTCGAAGAAGTGTGCGCTGAAGGAGATACGCCACTATATCACATCTTCCAATCTGGTTGTCCAGCTGAAACGACCAGCTGAGAAATACCTACCCCTTCTTCGTTCTCTAGAAGACTCGGTCGGAGTTGACGGAATACAGCAATGCGAGGCAGACCTTCTATTGCGAGAATTCCTTAACGTTTTCCGGCAACAAGGAGATCTGTTCACTTCACAATGGGACGCTGCTTACATATGCTATAAAGCTATGACAGCAGATCCTAGACAACTTCATCCACTCGTCCTGGACATGCGTACCAAGCTAGCTGAGGCGAAAGCCTTGCTCAGGGTGAGATGGGGATGGACCTCTCATAAAGACGCCTCGGCTCGTTTATCTCCTCATCTGGGCAAGGAAGTCTCTAGGCGCGTTTTTGGGCAAATGAGCACTCTGCTCTCGATGATGATGGAGTATAGGCCTACGGAGGCTCGCACGGATGAAGCGTTAGTGAGGGAATCTGTGATCGTTGGCTTAGTCGAATGGATGGTGAAGGAGATGCCAGATCCAACGAAAGTATTGCTTGGGGCTGACACGTATCAGAAGTTGAAGGGGGAGAGTACAGGACTCTACAGGATGGGATATTATTTGGCCGGCGCAGTTCTGCTTGCAATGTGGGTCAAGAAGAAGTTGCGTAATTGAACCTTCTCAATATTCTCTATTTCTTGAGTCGAAGGAATTATAGCCAGAGTGCGCTAATGAGGTTCTGTATGTTGTTTGATTTGTTGTAGGAAAAGCGATGTTATCTTGTGGTAATATATACGAGTTGAAGGTATCTAGTCAAATTAGTCCAGACTATAGGTATTCTTTTCTAGCTGAAACCATCATAAGTCTTCAATTATGAAATGTCAGTCGCCCAAGCTCACCTCAGTCTCCAGTTCTCTCCGCACACGATACTCCTCGTCCGCTTTAATCACCAAATGGTGATCGTCTAAGTCCTCAATAATAAAACTCTGCTTCTCATTCATCACCAAAAGAATCTGCTTCACCGCCGGGTCACTGTCAACACAATCAATATTAGTCATCCAAGCCCAACTCCAACCATGCACGTACCAAACCAGCAAGACACCTATAGAAACCGGAGTCCGCGTCCTACTGTGAGTCCCTGCTTGTCTTTGAGGTGACGAAGCGGAAGGCCTGACCTTTGATTGCGCGCATTGATGATGGGTGTCAGGGAACAAGAATGGTCCGGAGTGCTATCAGATTTTTCTCCGCAAATACCAAATTGGCCAAGTGTAATGATCAGCCGAATGAGATTGCTATTCTTTGCTTCTCGACCCTTTACGCGAATGTCGCTTCCGCTCAAGGCGACTGAGCCTCTGTACGTCCGATTTAGGCCCTCTGTGTCTTCTTTGAAGGGATGAAGTTTTGGCTAACCTGGCGCTATTCCTTTGATTTACCCCCTTCCGGTCTTTTCTGAACTCGCTTTCCGGGACCGTTATAATCGCTTGCTGCAATTTCTGAACAACATTTTGTATCATGCCCTACGATAGCTCGAGTAGCCAGACTGGTGAGTCTTGTTCTCGGAATGCTGGTACTCTGTTGGCCGCTGATGCTCATTGTGCCTTTCAGTGATAACCCTCAGTCCAATCGAGTCAGCTAAGAGACTAGCTGCTTACACTGCGGTCGATCGCCACGTTAAGCCAGAACACACTGTGGGTGTTTCTCTCTGTGTCGTGGGCTTCACAGGTTCTTATCGTCGCTCATTCAGATTATTGGCATTGGCTCCGGTATGTGGCCCTCACTCGGAGAAACCACGGATACTTAGCAGGAGGAAATTCGTGCTCTAGGATCAACTGTTCCCTACGTTGTTGAGAGGATCGTTCAGCAGGGCGCTGAATTCAACACGAAACGTGTCTTTGTGCCAACTGGTACGTCCCCATTCTGCCTGTCAGACAAGAAACTGACCAGAAGCTTAGGGTTCCAGTCGAAGCAGCTAATTGTTGAGGCGGGTCTTAATCTCGGCGATGTCGACGAATATCCTTCTATAGACGTTACTATCGATGGTGCTGACGAGTGAGCATTCCTGCTTTCATTCATCCTTTTTCTGTTGGCTTAACCCTCGGATAGGGTAGATGCGAATCTGAATTGTATAAAAGGGGGAGGCGCTTGTCATTTGCGCGAAAAGGTCCTTGCTGAAGCCGCAAAAACGTGTGTTGTTATTTCTGCTTGTGATACACTGCTTGTGACGATTCTTTAGGTTCATCGTTGTCGCCGATTTCCGGAAGAACGCGGAACTGCTTGGTACAAACGTTCGTCCCTCTTCACTCGTAAACCTGCTCAGACTGGCCTCACATCATCCGATAACAGTGGGCTCCTGGAGTTCCCGTCGAGGTTGTCCCATTCGCGTACGCGAAAGTGCTACGACAACTAAGAGATGTTCTCGGCTCGCCCAACGCTGTACTCCGTATGGCCGTCAAGAAAGGTGCGTGCAATTCAGATAGTAATTGCATTGCTACCCAGAGTTTGTGACTGACATCATGTTCTCTAGCCGGGCCTATTGTCACGGACAACGGCAACTTCGTGATAGACGCACCTTTTGATCGAGAGAAGATGCAAGATCCTTCCAAGGTAGGCTCTTCTTGCTGACTTGTTGAGTTTGTTCGTTGATTATTTTAGATTTTGACGCAAATCAAACTCCTCACTGGCGTGGTAGAGGTAGGGCTGTTCTGTGGGATAGCCAAGGCTGCATATTTTGGAAACGAGGTGCGGAGATATCTTATGACTCGAGTGCCTTTGCTCATTCTTGGAATAGGATGGAACTGTCACTATTCGGCGGGAGGACGGGTCAGTGTCGCAGGTAGATGCGTAACTACGCTAGTTGTTACCACTGTATACCCAAGCTGAAACTTTTCAATGGAGAACGAAGCCTTGATTAGGCTTAAAGGGAATTAGAATCTAGCAGGATGTATCAAGGATGGATAGCAGGGGTGCTGGACAAACTGGGTCCCTCGTCTTGGCTTCGTAGATGCTTCTCTTACTAGTGGTAGTCAGGATAAACTTGATTCAGTTACTCGTTGTATAATTCTTCCTGCCCGGATAGGCGCGATTTGACATCTGGGTGTGGACAGGATGCATGGCTCGATGTCCTGATCAGAATCGTTGGTCGCGAGTTCGGAGACTAATTTTCCCACGTGACTTCGGGTTCTAACCTTCATCATGTCCGCTACAAAAGGATGGAGAAGAATTCTTACCCTTAAAAACACCTTTCCGCCTCCATCTCTCCTTTGAAGAAATGGCAGACGCGGATATTCACAAAGTATCCATCCTCGGAAAGGATTCCATCCACTGTGGCTTCCACCTGATTCCCTACATCGCGCACACTGTCATTAACACCCTCTCATCGTCGACCTACGTCCTAATCACCGACACGAACATCGCCAAATATCACCTCAAGGCATTTGAGGACGTTTTTCAGGCCGCGCTTGATCAACATACTCCATCGGGCCCACAGCCTCGGTTTATCAGTTTCGTGATCCCTCCAGGCGAGACTTCAAAGAGTAGAGAAGGAAAAGCCAAGATCGAGGACTTCCTCCTTCTCAACAAATGTACTAGAGACACTGTTGTGCTTGCTCTTGGCGGAGGCGTCATTGGAGATCTTGTTGGATTTGTTGCCGCGACCTTGTACGTTTCCGAAATTGACGGTGATTAATTTGTTACTGAAAATCGCCTACAGCATGCGAGGTGTCCGCTTCGTTCAGATCCCCACGACTCTGTTGGCTATGGTTGATTCAAGCGTTGGAGGGAAAACAGCGATCGATACCCCACATGGAAAGAACCTGATAGGCGCCTTCTGGCAGCCTGAATACATTTTCATTGACGCCGCATTCCTCGAGACGCTTCCTCAACGCGAATTCTCCAATGGCATGGCTGAAGTCGTCAAGGTTGGTCCGATCTATATTATATCAGAGCTCGACGCTCATCCAATTATCAGACTGCCGCGATCTGGAATGAGAGCGAGTTCCTGTCTCTCGAGGCGCGATCGGCCGAAATCTTTGCCGCCATCCAGACGCCCTCGCAGAACTCCGCCGGACGTACCAAGAATACTCGCTCAGCTGCTCAGGAACTCCTTCTTTCCGTAATCGTCGGGTCCATCTCCGTCAAGGCCCATATCGTCACCATCGATGAGCGGGAGACTGGTCTCCGAAACCTTGTCAACTTTGGTCACAGTATCGGCCATGCCATCGAGGCCGTCCTGACGCCTACCATTCTCCACGGCGAGTGTGTCAGTATCGGTATGATCCTCGAGGCTGAGCTTTCTCGTCAAATGGGCATTTTATCCCAAGTTGGCGTTGGACGGCTCTCTCGATGCCTCAAGGCGTACAATCTACCGATCAGCTTGTCAGATCCCCGTATTGCCAACCTTCCGGCGGCACGTCTTTTGACTGTCGATCGCCTCCTTGACATCATGCGCATCGACAAGAAGAACAGCGGTCCTAACAAGAAGATTGTCATCCTTTCTAGAATCGGTGCTACCTATGAGCCAAAGGCCACCGTCGTCCAGGATGGGCTTATCGCTAAGACCCTCTCTGAGGCGGCGAAAGTTATACCTGGCATCCCTTCGCATAACCCTGTCGTAATGTCCACTCCGGGTTCGAAGAGTATCTCAAACCGTGCCTTGGTCCTCGCTGCTTTGGGCAAGGGGCCTTGTAGATTGACAAACCTCTTGCACTCCGATGATACTCAAGTCATGATGGCTGCTCTCAAGGAGCTTAAGGTGAGCATCAATTTGACTGTTGAGGTACTCATTTATGACCGTGGTGTATATAGGGCGCTAAATTCTCGTGGGAAGACAACGGTGATACCCTGGTTGTTGAAGGTGGTGAAGGCTTCCTCGCTGTTCCTCCCAAGGGCAAGGAGCTCTACCTTGGAAATGCCGGAACTGCTGCTCGCTTCCTTACCACGGTCTGCGCCCTCGTCCAGAAGTCCCCTCAAGACGACCATGACGTTACTATCATTACCGGTAACGCCCGTATGAAGCAACGTCCCATTGGACCTCTTGTTACCGCATTGAGGGCCAACGGCAGTCAAATCACCTGTTTGGAGACCGATGGATGTCTTCCTCTCGCTATCGCACCTGAGGGACTGAAGGGTGGCACCATCCAGCTCGCTGCCAGCGTTTCCAGTCAATACGTGTCTTCTATCCTTCTTTGTGCTCCTTATGCTGCACAACCTGTCACTCTGGAGCTCACCGGTGGCCAGGTCATTTCGCAGCCCTATATCGACATGACTATTGCCATGATGAAGACCTTCGGCATTGACGTTGCTCGCAGGACCGATCCCGCCACTGGCAAGCTTCTCGACGTTTATGATATCCCTAAGGGTGTCTACGTCAACCCGCCCAATTACAGCATTGAGTCCGACGCAAGTAGTGCCACCTACCCATTGGCGATTGCCGCCATCACTGGTACGTCCTGCACTATCGACAATATCGGCACCAGCTCCCTCCAAGGTGATGCTCAGTTTGCGAAGGAGGTTTTGGAGAAGATGGGCTGTACGGTCACGCAGACTGAAACGAAGACTACGGTGCAAGGGCCTCCGATTGGCAGTTTGCAGTCCATTGAGGAAGTGGATATGGAGACGATGACGGATGCTTTCTTGACGGCTACGGCTATTGCTGCTGTTGCTTCGGGCAAGACGAGGATTTTGGGTATTGCCAATCAACGAGTGAAGGAGTGTAATCGTATTCGTGCTATGATTGATCAGCTTGGTACGTCTTGACCCGCCTTGCATGAGAACAAGATGTTAACGAATCCTCTGTAGCTAAGTTTGGCGTGGAGTGTATTGAGTTGGATGATGGTCTGGAGATTATTGGCAAGCCCATGGCTGAGCTTAAGCGTGGTGTCAGCGTACACTGTTATGATGACCACCGTGTCGCTATGGCTTTCAGTGTTTTGGCTACCGTGATTGAGGAGACAGTTCTTGAGGAGAAGCGATGTGTTGAGAAGACCTGGCCGAACTGGTGGGACGACCTAGAGAACAAGGTACCTACCCTCGTGATCTATCACCTCTTTAAACGCTTATGCGCATTTTGCAGATTGGCATCAAGGTTGAGGGCGTCGACTTGGCTGGCCTCCATGCCAAAGCCTCCGTCAGTGGTACTCGATCCTTTGACCCCTCGGCCTCCGTCCTCCTCGTCGGTATGCGCGGCGTTGGCAAATCTTTCATCGGCGACTTAGCCGCCAAAGCCCTTGGTTGGCCCCAGCTCGACGCTGACGACTATTTCGCGGCAAAGAAGCAACAACCTCTACGAGAATTTGTCGCTGAACATGGCTGGCCTGCTTTCCGCGAGGCTGAGGCTGCGATCCTCGAGGAATTGATTCAGGAGAAGCCCACTGGTCATATTTTGTCGTTGGGTGGTGGTATCGTGGAGACTCCCGCATCTCGGGAGATCATAAAGCATTATGCCGCTACAAAGGGCCCTGTTGTGCACATCTCGCGACCGCTGGACGAAATCCTCGCATACTTGGGTGCTGAGAGTGCGAGACCGACATATGGAGAGCCTGTGGCTGATGTGTACCATAGACGCCAGCCTTGGTTCCACGAGGTCTCGAATTTCGAGTTCCTCAATCCTGTTGGCGACGGCAAGGTTGTTACATCCCCATCTGCTGGTATCCAGGAAGAAGTTGCTCGATTCTTCAAGCACATCACTGGCCAGCGACCTAATCTCTCCTCAAACGTCGGAAGTGGGAATCGCTCTTATTTCCTCTCTTTGACCTACCCCGATGTTACAGAAGCATTATCAATTATTGATCAGATTTCTGAAGGGGTTGACGCACTGGAATTGCGTGTGGACCTTTTGAAGTCGAGCACGGGTGCTACTGACTGCGTTATTCCTTCCACCGCTTATGTTGCTTCTCAACTTGCTGCTCTACGACGCGTCACCTCTCTTCCTATTGTCTACACCGTCAGGACCGTATCACAAGGGGGTAAGCATCCCGACAAAGCCGAGAAGGAGGCTTTGGAGCTCCTTGAGCTGGGTTTGAGGGCCGGTGTTGAATACCTCGATGTCGAGATTACGTTACCCGAGCAAAAAGTTCGAGAGCTCATCGCTAAGAAGGGGTCGTCGAAGATTATCGCGTCCTACCATGATTTCAGTGGTAATCTCAAGTGGAATTCAGCAACCGTGAAGGAGAAGTACGAGATCGCAGAGAGTATAGGCGATATCATCAAGATTATCGGCATGGCCAACACAATTCAGGATAACTTCGAGCTCTACAACTTCGTATCGTCCGTTGGCGCTAAGCCAGCCGCTAAGCCCATCATCGCGATCAACATGGGTACTCAAGGCCAGCTCTCAAGAATCCTCAACCAAACGTTCACCCCCATCACCCATCCCCTTCTCCCCTTCAAAGCCGCGCCCGGTCAACTATCATTCAAGCAGATCCAGGAGGCTCTCCACCTCGTCGGCCAGTTCCCCGCGAAACAGTTCTACCTCTTTGGTAATCCCATCGCTCATTCCATGTCACCTACCCTACACAATACGGGTTTTCAGGTGCTGGGTCTCCCGCATAATTATAGCCTCCTGGAGACTCAGAGCTTTAACGAAATTAACAAGGAGGCGATTGCTGCAGCTGACTTCGGTGGTGCATCAGTGACTATTCCATACAAACTCGATGTCATTCCTTCACTTGATGAACTCACACCTGCGGCAAAGATCATTGGGGCCGTTAACACGGTTATTCCGAAGACGACGGCTGAAGGCAAGCGGGTGCTTGTTGGTGATAATACGGATTGGTTGGGTATTCGGGCGAGCGTTGTTGCACAGCTTGCGAATGGGAGTGTGAAGAATGGGTTGGTTATTGGCGGTGGTGGAACTGCTCGTGCGGCGTTATATGCCCTTCAGTCTCTCGGAGCGGAGACTATCTATCTCTGGAACCGGACGAAGAGCAAGGCTGAGGAGCTTGCTTCGGTATTCCCTGATGCTCGTATTCAGGTTTTGGATCAACTAGGCGTCTTCCCTGGTACACCTCCCAACGTGATTGTTGGTACTGTTCCTGCGAGTGCTACTACGCTTGACGCAGGTACACCAGGTGCTACGCTCTTGGTAGCTGATCTGTACGCGTATCGCGATGGACCTGCTGTTGTGGTCGATATGGCATACAAGCCTGCCCAGACGCCACTTCTTCAGCTTGCCAGTGCTGCACCCAATTGGAAGACGGTTCCGGGTTTGGAGGTGCTTTTAGAGCAGGGATATGAGCAGTTTGAGATTTGGACAGGGAGGAAGTGTCCGAGGGGCACTGTTGGTGAAAAAGTGAGAGCGAAGTACTATTCATCTTGATCAAGAGTACATCTACAGGAGTGATAAAAGAGTTTCGTATGCGCATCTGTTCGTTTAGATTTATCAAAATTTCAAGATTGCTTGTGAATTGGATGGGTACAGCTGTTCAAAGCGTCCTGAGAGATATAATCGACCTTGCGTAGCGCACTCTCGGTTAGAACTCTCGAATTTCCCATGTACGGGTTGCGAGTTTGCCGAATGTCGCCATCAGCAGCTTCAACTTTTATCTAAACGGTGCCTGAGGCCTGAGGCCTGACTCTTGACTGTCACGCGACAAAGCCTGCTGGACATGTGAGCTTGAGCGCTACATAGCAGTCGAGCTTGGTGTCCGACGACAGCATCTAGTACAATTTCTCCTATCCGTGTATCAACTACTGTGCGATCATATACTCCAGGAAGCTTCTCCTCTCGCTCCAGTGGGATACTTGACTTCCTCAAGCAGCTCCCTTCGCTAACATGAAATCAATATGTCTTGGGGCACTCGCAATCTCTTCAACTTTGTTGATCGGTTCTTAGGTTCCACGAATTGCGATTTTCCTACTTCGCCATTCCGACTTCCTGAATCTTCGTCTAACTCTCATCATTCGCTGCGGTTTGTGCCTCCAGTGCCCAGCGAGATCCCAGAGCCCCTTCTGATCGATCTTCCGGAACCACTTGGAAAACCTGATCCTCACTCGCTTTGGCTGAATAACCCTTGCGGTTCCGACGGACGGCCTCAGCCCTTACCATCCCGCCTCCTGTTTCCTCAACAGTCTCCAAGGGCAAAAATCCGCAAATTCTAATCATGTTCAGCGACACGACCTGCACGTCCAGCTAGTACCCAACCTCACGGAAACCTCCATGACCCCATCTGGACATCAGCTGCGACCACCTAGCTCAGTTCATTTTGACAACCTCTCTACTGGTGCTTCGTCGTCCTCTCATATCCAGAAATTTGGCATGTTCCACCAAGCACATAGTATTATTATCAATAACCCAAATTTTGTGGACAATTCGCACCAGGACTTGGTCAGTATCCTTAAGCGCCTTTGGTCCCTCCTATACTTATCCTCATAACTCCAATAGGATGGGATCGTTCCTAGCCAAATCTAGACCCGACGCCGCTTATGATTCCGACAATCGGTATCCCACTCTTGGGAATTTGGGCCCTCAAAAGGGCTATCTCAACTAAATAACCCGCTGGGTGAATGTTGGGATCATGACTGACGAACTGCACAATCACGACATTGATACGGCAAAGAATCTCAAGGAACGTGAAGAAAGTCTCGGTGAACGCGAATATTTTCGAACAAACGACGGATGGTGAATGAAGCACTCAAAGAGGAGGCTGAGATATTGGGAGAAGCCGCAATGGCATAGAGCAGGCGGAAGCTAAGGAGAAAGAGCTGGCGAAACGGGAGGAGTTGCTGAAAGAGTCAGAAGGGTTAGTGAATCGTTCAAAGGAAGAGGTTGAGAAGATGCAGAGGCGTCACAGCGATCAGAACGAGGACCTCCAAAATCGATACAAGGTTTTGAATCAAAAGGAAGAACAAATGAGAACAAAGGAGGAGGACCTTGAACGCAAGACACTCGAAACGAGGAGGCTAGATTTAGACCTGAAGCAACGTCAAAATGACTTGCAGGTCAAACAATCGGCCTTGATTGATAGGGAACAACAGGCGAAAACAAAGGAGGACGAGTTGAGTAGGAGAGAGAAAGAGATTCGGACGAGGGGCGATGAGGTCAAACTTAGGAGACAGGGTTTGGAGGAACGGGAAAGAGAGCTACAGTATCGACTGAATGAGTTGAGAATGCTTGAAGAGGATGTGAGGGGGGAGAAGGAGGCTATTGAACGGCGCCACGAAGAATTTAGAAAGAGGGAGATGTTGATTATAGAGAAGACGAAGCTAGAGAGGGAGGATGAGGAGAGGGAACGGCGGGAGAAGGAGTTCAAAGAGCAGTGGGAACGAGCACAGAAAGAGAAGTTGATGCGTCAAAGGGAGGAGCTTCGGAGTGAGGGCAAAGTGCAAAGGGAGAATAAGCTGGAACGGAAGGGAGAACTGTACAGGCGACAAGAAGGCGAGCGTGCAGGGAGTCAAAGTCACAAGAGCTGGAGCACTAGCTGGATATCGGGCCGGACAACTTCGACAAGCTCTTTTGTGCCTGGTCTTCCACAACGGACGGAAGCTGCACCCCAGTAATATCTGATCATCAGCACTGCGTTGTCGGCTAGGGGTTCGAACACCGTTGCGCGACAAGGACAAGATCATGGCACGATACTCGGCCGTGTTCCTGTTGGGCAAGAGCATTGCGTGAAATCAGATGTGAGTTTTGTATTACCCATTCACGACACAGACTTGAATCACTTCGAACTCGCACTGTCGCACTCCACAATCACAGTTGATAAAGCTACATTTTGAGGATTTTTATTCTAAGGAGGAGCAAATGTACGTTGCTGGTAGATAGCTATGATTGGAGCCATTTCACGACTCCGATCTCAATTTTCTCCAAGAAGGGCTCCGCAAAAGCATGTTTGCATTTCCTCAGGCGACTAAAACAAAACATCTCACTAAACTGCGAAAACGGAGCAATCGGAAACATACATCTTGGTTGTTGATCAACCAGAAAGCCTGTTCGTTAAACTCGTTGGTAGCTGTCGTGTTATCTCCATGCCCTAAAATCCACCTGAGCTCGGTGTTCTTGCAGCCTGGTGCTGGGCACCTTTCCCATCTGATAATCTTGTCACGGAATTGGGCTGGTAGCTGCAAGCAGCAATATGAGCAGCGATATCAAAGAGTTCGGATGACAGTGGTAAAGTCTTACATTATCTCTTATTCCGATGCAATGAACTGGTTCTCCCAGGACGTCGGGTAATATACTCAGCATCTTTTTGAAAGGGAGTTGCACTAGAGACGAGGCGGTAGAGATGTCGAACGGATGTCTCGAGACGTTCGAAAGTTCGAAGAAACAGTGTAAAGCCCGAAAGTAAGTAATAGTGCACCTCGTCCTTTCTAGAATGATGGTATTCATCGAGAGTGTCATTTACGACAAGTTTATATATTGTAAAGATTTCTGTCTCATTAGCCAATGGATCAAGATACTCAGAACAGTCCAAGCAAAAACCTCACCTATGTTACGCTCACAACTTTTGTGTAGCCATTCTAGGAGCTCCCACCGATATTCAATCAAGAAGCCATCAAAGATACAAAACTCTTTCGAGCGTTCAGGATCCCGCATGAAGTCGAGGAATGATGCGTGATAAAAATGCAAGCCGGTCTCTTCTAGCCGCGCAACTGACTGAATGGACGCACAGCAGCGGTGAAATTGTTCATCTGAAAGGTGTAATATCGCGATAATTTTCTCCGACCACGGCTCCGATAGCACGGAATGGATAAGGAGGATCTTCCGCACTGTCGTCCTGATGGTTGACGGGATTAGACTTAAAATGAGAGTGTAGAGGAAGTCCATCTCGGCCAGGGGGCTGTTCGACCCAGCCTTGGCAGAGACACCTTCTGCAAAATCGAGGGTGATGCGGAGTTGATCTTTGGGACCAAATGAGTTTTCGTCATCAATGAAGCGGATGGTTGATGCTGCATAGACCCAAAGGCCAGCCGTGTACCCCACGAGAGAGGCAAGTATCTCTGCCGATGGCCACGGGTCGGGAAAGTGATGGAATTTGCTGATCCTCTTAAATTCACTGGTGAGGTAGGACAAGATCTCATGATCTTTGTCGCGTGAGACGGGAAGTTCAAGATGAAGAGATACAGCTAATAGCCTGTCGGAGCCCATAGTCTGGACGATAGCGTCGTCCGGTCGACTCGTGATAAACCACAGAAGAGGAGTTGATTGGTCGCGGGCCGAGGCAGCGATGATGTTAATCATCTCGAATCGGTTTATTCGCCCGCGACATTCATCAAGACCGTCGAGAACTACCACAAGCTCTGGGATCCGACCAGCAGCTGAAGCAAATTGCCTCAGGGGCAGGACTAAGAGCTCTTGAAATTGCATCGACAATGATTTCATAGCAATTGCTGGGTTACTACGAAGGCGCCTGTCCAGAATATCTCCGAAGAATGGGAGTTTGGTGGCAATTTGATATGCGATAGAGGTAAAAACGCGCCGAGGGTCGTCGCATTCGGAGCTCGAGCGAGAAAAGAAGATGGAAGCCGCGAGTTTGCCTTGGAGCTGCAAGATGTCGGCAGAGCTTTGAGCAATAGCAGTCTTGCCTGCACCAAAAGGACCATGCATCCAAAGGATAGGCCTCTCGCGATGTGAGCCTCCGAGTGCCCAGTTGGTGATTCGGTCAATATAGTCATTTCGAGTGCCAGAATGACATCTTGGGGGAGGATAGCGAGCACCAGAGTCATGGAATGTATCTGGCATCGAGTTTCTGAGAAGTATTTCTAAGCCTATTGGGATTTGAATGAGGATAGGAGGACAGGACACATACGAGACTACTGACCTAACCCAGTATTGAGGGAGGCTTCCACAAATTGAGGATTGATCATCACAAAATCGTGCGCCTGTTGGAACGCGCCATATGTTTGAAATCGCAATTTCTGAGGAGACTCGGATGCATCGTGGGAGGAAGAATGCAACTGGTCGTTCGGGGCACGCTTTCGGTGCTGCGAAAACTCGTTTCGCCAGCGATAGTGCATCGAGGGGTTGCCGGAGTCAAATAGTGCACCGAGATTCGATACTTCCTGGAGCTTCCCCGTGTCTACTAGTGGTGTTATTGGTATGACAAGCTTAGTTCGAGGGTAATGTAAACACAGACTGGATCGAGTATGCGGATGAAAATTGTCGGTTTTATCATGTGATGGGGACAGACGGGGAGATAAATAGGTGAAGAAACAATCAGAATCCATGTGCAGAGAAGGCAGCAGAGGATTAAAAGGTCGAGAAAGTGAGTATGTTGGGTATCTTTCACCAGTCCTTATATACCATACCAGCTTACCGCCAAGAAGAATCCAAGAGGAATATCAGATCATTAGATCACTGTGCCTTCCACAAGAAGCCTGACAGCCCTGATGGCGTTAACACCGTCACATAGGTCACGAATAGTCCTTGGACCAGATTAACAGAAGCTTCGAGTCTCACAGACCTCATTAGCACCGTCACATAGGTCACGAATAGTTCTTGGACCGGCTTCATCAGAGAAAACCTTGAAGTACGATAACGCGTTACAAAAGCTGTCAGACGTTATCAGATCAATATCTGACCTGTCATTTACTGAAATCTGCTAATGGACCCCACAACCGTTTATATCCGCATGTCTCTTACATATTTGGTGCCGTACAGCTACCATGCTGACAGAAATGTGACATTGCTACCATTAAGCCTTCGCTACATCACACAATCCCATACGTATTGCTCATTATCATCTATTTAAAAGCCTGAGTATAGGTGGTAGATACAATTCATATTGAGAGGGACTATCACTATGATCAGTGAAGGTGTACAAGAGCCTCACAGTCCCCATCCCATCCCGGCGTTATTCATAGAGGTATTAAAGACCTTGAACATCTCCTGACGCCCTCCCTTCAACCGATCCGACTGTGTACCGATGATCCTCCCCCGATTTGAAAGAATAATGTATCTGCGGAAGCACTTTGTTCTCATAACGGTTCAGCGTTGCGAAGTTTCATAGTATTTAGTGCCTATGAGCTTTCGGGATTTTAGATCTCATGCAAGAACCAGAGATTGTACTCACATGCGGATAACACCATTCAGAAGTCTATTTGACATTAGTTGATACTTGGGGGGTCGGGCATTGCCACACTCAAACTTCTGCCCATCAATTTGGCGCCCACAAAGTATCACATTTTCAACTCCGCAAAACGTGCTCGAAACGTGCTCCAGATGAGTGCTTAGTGGCAGCGACGGCCGGCTGCGAATGAGATAGGAAATAGCTCAGCAATGCAGGAGGTTGCGTGTCAATTTTATGCTTGACGGTAGAGATATGAGCAAGAGTTCAGACAGTTCCGAAGAAGTTCTTCACAATTTTGTGGATGAGAGGTAGGGCGGCCCATGCACGGAATCGTGGTCTGGTAACTAATCAAGCCCAGTTATGTCGTTGCGTGACTGTCAATAGGTTATATTCAAGAGCATTGTGTTAAGGCCGGGTGAGGAGGAATTTGAACGCGGCCGTGATGTGACATTGTGCATTATTAGAATGTAGCAGTGAAGAAGATAGTAGAAACCCAGTTTGAATGGGTGATTTCGACTCACAACGTCCATAAGGTACACTGGAGCGGAAATGCCGCCGATGAGCGGAGTGCTGCCTGATGCTGCCGAAGAGCGGAGATACTGCCAATGAGCGGATCTGTCGCCTATGAGCAGTTCTTTCGGGTCTGAATCTTGCGAGCCGCTCCACTGACTAGGCGCAAATTGGTTTCCTTTTAATTTAATCGAAAGTAGGGGCTTCACTCAGTGCTGTCACTCAAAATGATTCGAATGATTAAACAACATGTGTTGTCCAAAAAATATCTCCGACTCGTCGACACACATGTTTCATATGTAACCAGAGGAAGCAATGTTGGCCTATGTCATGATGAATATTTCCAGTACACACAAACCTGGCTTCGAGAAGTCGACTCAGCGTAAGCTGAGTATGATGGGCAGATTATATCCTTACACATCGCAAGTTTATTCTAGATCAATGAGACACGCTTCACAGGGCATAAAACTCTTAGACAATTTCCTTGAGGCCTTTGAAGCCCCAGGGCTCATATCAACCAGACCCCACAGAGGCACCGACCTCTCTCCGGCCACTGAAATAGCGGACATTAGAACTACAAGAAACTAGCCGCTTGAGGCAAGTAGAAACTTACACCCTGGTTGTCAATTAACCAAATTTGATTGTCCCCGATGTACTTTTCGGTAGCGGTTTCGTTGACTCCATGCCCCAAGATCCAAACATCGTCTTTGTTTCTGCATCCTGGGGATGGACACGGACCCAGTCTGATGATTTGGTCACGGAATTCAGCCGGGAGCTACAATCACATTATCAGTAAGTTATAGTCCGAAAAAGAAGGACCAGCTCTCCTTACATTTTCTCTGAATTGTTGGCAATTTGAAAATTGAGCAGCTTTTGGATGGGAGAGCATTCCAAGTATCTGCTTGAAAGGGAGTCGGGAGAGTGATGAGGCGGTTTCATGACTAATTGGGTGTTCAGGTGTGCCACAAAGCTCGAAAAAGAGGGATAGAACACAGCGGTAGCGATGAGCGCTTTCCGGGTCTTCAGGGAGGGTGGTGCTTGAAGGAAGGACAATGTGCGAGGAATCTGTGGCCGTACAGCTCATTAGCGCCTAAATGGTCAAGTTTTGGAAGCAAGCCTCACCTATACTCCGAGAACAGACTTCATGTAGCCAGTCCAAGAGCTCATTCCTATAGTCGTTCAAGAAAGCCCCAAGGATGCATAACTCTTTAGATCGCTTAGGATCAATCATGAAGTCAAGGAAGGATGCATGGTAGAAACGTAAAAGGCCATGTTCCCCAAAGTACATAACAGATTGCATGAATGTACAAGAGTGGCGGTACTGTTCATCATCAAGGCCAAGAATGATTGGAAATTCTTCTGCAAGGTATTGGGAGAAGTCAGGAACTTTATTGATGTGGTCAATGAGAAGGATTTTTCGGACAGTTGTCCTGATCTTCGGCGGAATACGAGTGATAATGAGTTTGTAGAAAAAGTCCATTTCGGCCAGGGGGTTGTCTGGCCCAACTTTCGTAGGGACATCCTTGGCAAACTTGAGCACGATGCGTAGCTGATCTTTCGGGCCATACGAGTTTTGATCTTCAATGAAGCGGATAATCGTGGAAGCATAGATCCAAAGCCCGGCTGTTCGTTCGACGAGGAGGGCTAGTACCTCATCGGATGGCCAGGAGTGAGGTATATGGTGGCGCTCGCGAATCCTTTCGAACTCGTCGGTCAAGTAGATCAAAATCTCGTGGTCGATACTACGTGAGACAGGGAGTTTGAGGTGGATTGAGACGGGATGAACATTATCTGAGTTCATAGTCTGGATGATAGGGTCCTCTGGTCGGCTGGTTATAAACCAGCGTAGAGGAGTCGTCCGGTTCCGAGCGGAAGTCGCGATGATATTGACTATCTCACACTGATTTGCAGATCCGCGGCATTCATCTAGTCCATCAAGGACGACCACTAGCCCTTCGACCTCGCGTCTTCCAAAACCTAATTGTCTAAGAGGAAGGACAAGGAGCTCCTCAAATTGCATGGATAGCGATTTTGTAAGGAGTGCTGGATCACTGCGGATACGCGTTTCAAGGATCTCTTTGAAGGGGGGGAACTTGGTTGCTATCTGATATGCAATGGAAGGAAAGACTCGCTGAGGATCGTCCCTGTCGGCGTTGGAGCGAGAAAAGAAGAGGGAGGCGGTGAGCTTGTGGCAATGTGTCAGGGCTTCTGCGCTGCTCTGAGCAACAGCGGTTTTGCCGACACCGAAAGGGCCATACATCCAAAGAATAGGCTCCTTCTGGGCTGACTCTCCTATTGCCCAATTGGTGATATAGGTGATATAGTTATTTCGAGTGCCAAGATGACACTTCGGAGGAGGATAGCGGGCCCCGGCGTCGTGGAAGGCATGAGGCATTGAACTTTTATAAAGTAATTCCAAGCCTATCGATATTATGAGTATCGTTAGAAGTTCCCGAGCATGGTAAACCACTGACCAGATGTGGCATGGGAATTATCAATGAACTGAGAATTGTGAATAGAGAAATTATGGGCTTGACGAAAAAAGCCGCCTTCTGGTACTTGCGAGGAGGAAGCAGTGGCAGGCAGAGGAGGGAGAGGCCGAGCTCGAGGATTATTGCTACTTTGATGTAAAAATGGAGGAATGTCAGAGTTCTTGTGATCTACTAGAGGTGCCTGCTGTTCCTGTGGGTGAATGGAGGACAGCTGGTGTGGTGGCGGGAAAGAGTCCCCGTTTCTGAAGCCGTCTTGTCTAGATCGACGAGATGAATCAAAGAATTTATCCAAGAAACGAGATATTCTGTCACGAAAACCTCTGGCGCCGTGAGGCATCGAGAAGAGAGTGATAGGGTAGTGGAGAGCAAGGACAAGTAATATGCTCACAACAGTTCAACTGTGTATTATTGGCATTGATGAGGCGATGAGGCTGTTGGCATGTCCACGTCCGCCATACACAGCTTCGTGAGCAGTTCCATTTTGAACTCCGATATGTTAGCGCTGGCGCTCTTTGGCAGGCAACCCTGTGGAACTCTCGAGTTCTGTATCTCGAATCTCCGCGCGTCGGAATGAATTATGGTTTCATAGAAGGCCTACAATTCCAGTGATTGATAACTGTTAATAGTGTTATATTAACTATAAGGCAGGAAATAGTAAGATCAAAATTGGATCAAAATGTGAGAGGCGACTTGACGGCGACTCTTCTCCAGCCACACCTTTGCATCTCAAGCTCTCAAGCTCTCAAGCTTCAAATTTCAAACGCATTCGAGTTGGTTTAATGTCCAGTTTTGCGTGAGCATGTAGTCCGATGACGGTCCGATACGACCGAAACAATGTTCTAAATCAGTCCTTTGACATATCAAAATTCGATACTTCGAGCATATAAATTCAGGTGCAATACCGACAAATATTCCCTTAGCTCTCAGCTCTTCACCACCATGCGTCTATACTGGCAGGCGCTTTCTTCTCTCTTATATGCGTCCCTAATCACCGTCCAAGCGATACACCCCCAGCTGATTTCTCGCCAATCCATTAACCCCTTCAAGCCCGGTCCTCAGCCTTCCAGAGTCTCCACCGGTAGTCGTTTCCCTCGTCGCGCTCCGGATGATCTATGCGCGACTATAAACACCAGTCTTCTCGCAGACTTGCAGCCGCTCGTGCACGTCAAGCTTCCAGCCAGCGCCTTGACCTTCGATTCTCAAGTTTGTCTGTGCATTAAGGTGAGATTCATCGAGTTGCGTGAGTATATGCGACTCAATATTACTAGGACCTCGATTCATACCTGAATAGCGATATCAATATGGTCATCTTGACAAATTTTGTCGAACGAAGCTCGCTGAAAGATTATTTGAGTGTATTGGTAGGTCGATTGTCCCAGTCGCTTGTCCATTGATTGACGACTTTGCGGTAGATTGGTACATCACCCAACCGACAAGACTGCGTTCCTGACAGTCACGCCTGCAGTGAGGAGTGCGAGCTTGATGATGGTCTAGACGGTGGTCTATGCGCTTGCGCGTCCTCCTCTATCAGTTGTGGAGGCGACTGCGGGAGGCCAACTGATGTAGGTGCATTCATTCAATTATCGTGAGCTTAAATCTTATTTCTTTCTTAAGGGATGCGCACCTTTATATGCTTTGAAGAATGAAGCTCCTCCCACCTCGGCTCGCGTCGCAACCGGATGCGAAGCTGGCGAGGTTGGATGTCGTGCCACTCCTCCTGAGAACAAGCGCGCATATATGCCTCGTCGAGTGGCCCGAGTCAAAGCTCGCGACACAGAGAGCGAGAGCCCAGCTCTCGATATCCACGTCGTCATCGACCTAGCTCATCTCATGCGAGCTCTGAACAGTCTCCGTGTCCACTCGGGTATCTTGCGCAAGAACCCCACCACTCCGGAAACCTCTGTCGTCCTAGCTCACACAGATAAAATCGTCAAAACTAGCACGAAGCTGTTCCTGGTACACACCTCTGGATCGTTCTTCAACTTGACTATGGAACTCTTGCTCTACGCTCGAAGGCTTGAGAATAAACTGTCGTTGGATTGCGATCTCGCCGACGACCATCACTTTGACGACGTCAGGGCAGATGCTGGGGTCTTGATCAGCTTGACCTCCGATATGCTTCACTGGCACCACATCGCTGACGAACACGGATCTTCTGGTTCAACTTCGTCAGATGTTCCGATTGTTATTTCTCTTTCTCGACTGTTGGCCGATCTGGGCTTAGGCGACATCAAAACTTCTATCGCAGCTAGTGGCCTCGGAGAACTGAGTAGTGATGTGAACGCGATTCTGGATGGTCTTTCTATTGGCCCAGGAGGCGAACGCGGAAAAGAAAATGCTCGTGGGCTTGGACTTGACGCTTTGGTTCAGCAAGTCGAAGGGCTTGTAGGTCTCGTCCTGAAGTTAGGAGACCTGGATTTCCTTCTCTCTCCGAAAACACTGTCTTCGACCAAGCGGGCCGCTCTTGCTCCCATTTCTCTTGCTACACTCGGATTGATGTCTTCGACGGATATTGCTGGGCTCTCCAACAGTCTCGACCTCGTTGTTTTTGCGTCGACCAATGCCCGAACGGCCCTCTCCCAGTATGGCGATTGCGGTAATCTCGTTGATGAGCTGTCTTTGGTGGCGAAGACTGCAATAGCTATCAAGGTCGCTTGTGAGGACTTTACACCCAGCGAGGCGATTGACTTGCCTTTTCTGATTCCGGCGCTGGAACCTGCTTCCCCTCTGGCTCCCGTCACGAGTCCAGCTCTGCGCGCATCCACGACAGATACTCTTGTGGAGTCCAAGGAGGCTCCTGTTGTTATCGTTTTAGATGGATTACTGCACCACCTGGGGCTTGGAGGCGTTTCGGCGAATATGACGGTCAGCGGGCTTAGCCCAGGTTTATCGGGCACATTGAATGGCATCTTGCGTTTGTTGAATGCTGGAGGAAGTAAGCTCGCGGCTCGAGATGGCGGTGTCAGCTTCTCCTCTGTAGTCTTCTCCGACGCGGGATTAGCCAGAGCTTTCATGGTTGCGGTGGAGAGTGCCATTGATCTGGAATCAAAGTCGACCACATCGGGACCTGTAGCTTCCTTGCTGGCGGGATTGCTGCCACCGGTGTTGGCGTCTCTCCAAGCGGTTTTGGGTTCCCCGACGGCGATTGGGCTAGTTTCGGCCGTTGATGGTCTATTGGCTTCGGCAAAGAAGATGGATAAATCGTTCACTAGCTGCAATTGTAGCACAGGCCCAGTCTCGGATTCGTCGGAGAGGTTTGTCGCTGCCGTGATGGATATCCAAGGTTGGGTGAATGATAATCCTGACGTTGTTAGAACTGAAGGAGCAGATATGTAGTAGGATCAAGTAGCGTGATTTTGCGATTTTGTTTTGGTTATTTAGCTGTTTCTGTCGTTATGTCGTCCATGTCATAGAATTTATCCTGAACTTTGTATTCATTTGGTAACTCGAGTTGAGGAAAGGTATCAATGGATTGGAGTTATTTCATCTCGAATGTACAAGGGGTGATCAGGTATAGAATTTGCGGTTCTCGTTGACTCCGAAGAGATCTCTCCTGATCTCGGGAAGCATCTAGCGGGGAAGGGTTAAGAAGGGTCGAGAAGGAGGGGATAGTGCGCACCCTGTCTTCCAGCAGTCTCAGTCGCTCATCGAGAGTGTTATCTACCGTAATTCGTTGAGAAGCATTCACGAGCGTGACACCACCAGCACTTCAAAAAACATGGTCAGCTCGATCTCATATAGAATACCGCCACAACTCACCCGTCTTTACCAAGGTCGGAAACAATTTCAAATTCGACACTCTTCCCCGTCAGCTCCTTATAAGTCTTCGAAGCAGCTTCGGCAGCTTGCTTCGCGACATCAGCATCCTGAGTCCGAGTATGCACAAACACCTTGGGTTCCATGATTTGAAGGAATCCTTGAACGATGACGCCTTCCAAGAATTGTGTGTATGAACCGGACTCGGAGCCTTTGCCTGCGAGTTGAGCGAGTTCGGTACGGGAGATTGCGAATAGGTCCTGGAGGTGTTCTTCGCGCCTGTGGAGGAGCTTTAGACGGGACTTATTCGTGAGTGTTGATTGTGCGCTGTGTGCGTGTGCGTGAAGTTAGCTTTTGTTGTCTAGAGAGGGAGGCGGGGAGAAGGGAAGGGAGGAAAGGGGTAGATGGACGGATAGACGGACATTTTTCTGAGCGACTTCAGCGCCTTTACGTTTCTTTTCGTATTGAGCGTCGATTGCTTGTTGTTCTTGTTTCACGAGTTTAGCCTGTTATATTATCCCTCGAGGTTGAGTAGGATACTCGGTGCAAGTAACGTCTTGATTGCTTACTTTCTCAATTGCGAATTCTTCATCTGCTTTGACTTTAATCTCGCGCGCTTTCTCTAATGCTTCTTGTTTGATGAATGCGACCTATTCTCGAACACACGGACAGAGTGTGAAAGGAACATCGTTCATATCAGTCAACGGTATATGCGTAGTTGCGTAGCGCGTTAATGACATACCATCTTGTTCATCTCAGTGAGGACTTCCTCATCATTTAATGCGCGTGTAGACATTGCAGTGTGTTGTGTCGTTTGGAGAGATGCGAAGAGGGGAGGTGTGGGTGATGATGCTGCCGATTGAAGGGCGTAGTGGCAGCTGGCTTGTTTGGATTTGGAGTGCTCGGCTGAGAGGGTTCGGTGCAGGTGTTTCCCGAAATGGGCTATTTGATGGGCAGCGCGGGAATTTACTGGGCGCTTTTAATGGCGCTTAATCAATGATGGACGGCTCTGGGGAGTCGCTGCTTGGGTTAGAGGTCATAGCAGGATCTCAGTGATTTGAGATAGATACATGAGGCGTTCACAGAAGATAAGAGACGTTTATTCTTTAAATTCGACCATTACAAGATGTACATAGCGAGCAATTAGTATCTAATGACAGCATAGATGAACCAACAAAACAGAGGGTATTGACAAAGAGAGAAAAAAGGGGGAAGCGCTACTGGCTGCTCATGGAAACATCCCCGAGGGAATAAAGCAGCGCATTGTACAATCTTTTATCAGGGTAGCCGTAATATCATTTCGTTTATTAATCCGGCTCTCCAACACTTCACTGTGCTTTCGCAGCAACGCCCTTCTTTCCGCCGGACTGTTTAGTATCAGCCTTGCCCTTGGAGGGAGAGGCAGCACCAGACCAGTGCACATTGTACACCCTCAACGCAAACAACACGGTCAAAACCAGCCCTCCAAGTGCACGCGCTTCCGCTGGCTTCAGCGGTGCAAGTCCCTCAAGGCTAGTATCGAAGAATGGGTATATGAGCTGAATCAATTGAGAGAATATCGGCATCTTGAGGAGGGTGGGGATGAAAGTCCTGAACGCTGGGTGATTCGTCGAGATACCATACACGGCAGCTACAAACAAAAAGTCGAGCCATATGAGTACAACATGCAGTATATCAAGGAGATTAGAAGACGTACCGACAAGCGCACCACCCCAAACGTCCAAACTTCCCCACATACCAACCCCAAGCCTCAGCACAGGGGGAGTACTAAAACTCCACTGGCTGGACCATGCACCAAGTGTACTTGCAGCCAAACCTCCACCAGCAGACGCCAAAGCGCCAACGATCATGTGTGTCAAAGGAGAGTTGACATAGAGGGGGTTTATTTGTTTCGCAGCGGCTGAAGAAGGCGAGAGAAGGGATACACTGCCGATAATAGCTGTGGTGCGAACTAGAGCGTCTAATGGGAAGAGAGCGGTATCGAATGTTGGTGGGTGTAGGAGCTATGAAAAGTCCATCAGCTATATTTCTTCGAATGAAGAGCCGCAAGACTTGAGAGATAGACGTACAGAGGGGAAGAACGTGAATACAGCCGTGAGCACGAGATGAACAGTGAGATAGTTGATCCATGGTCCAAAAGAGTACAGCATCGGTGGCGGCAAGCCAAGCAAGAAATGTGTAGATAAACCGCCACCCCAGCACTGTCAGCAACGAGCATATACAGTCATCAGTATCCTCCGAGTGCCACAAAGTAAAAGACAGGAGTTGACAGACCATAATTAGATATCCAGCAATATACGTTCCCCAGGACAGAGATCGAGCGTCAGGGGATTTTCTGGCATTAGCTTGGTATGCTATTGAGATTCTATCATAGGAGAACGTCAGGTTTTCAGTTTAGTGGTAGAGAGAATGGAGCGCACCGAGCAGCATGCACCGTAGGTCCAATAAGGTATGGAAACGCGGGATGGACCTTTGTAGTTGTGATATATTTGAGGGAATTCGCGAGGGGTCCTAGGATGCCCGCCATTATGTCCACCAAAAATCTGGCACAGAAAGGAGGATCAGAGATGAATTTGTTAGAGTGTCGATAAAGGGTGGATTAAATACCTCAATGACAAATGGCGACGTGGAGGTGACTTGTCGAACTCGTATAACCAGAGAGCCCCTAACAGCGCAAGGGGATCAAGAATTCCCACGACTTCGAACGTTCCTTATGATGACCCGGTCTTCTCGGGGAGCATGAGTTTGAGGTATATTCTATCAGCTAGGCTACATTGATCATGATACATACAGTAGGACTATCCAAGTGTTATGTAAAGGGCAGTATTAGGACACGTCGGCGGATCGCTGACGCAGTCAACAATCCGAGGTAAAATAATCATCACTACAGACTAACTGTGCTACTGCAACATAGTGTGGCGTAAGAGTCAACGCTCAATTGACGTCCGTTGCTGCGCCGGAACCAAGGTGCTTGATCCACTCGTGTGAAGGAAAAGGGTAGAGAGAGTGGTCGAGAGTTTGCTGAGGCGACATATCGTACTTCACGAGACGGCCGAGTTTTCTACTAGAGTCTCTTGTGCTGAATTCCGCTGCTCTCTCGAAGGGCCAGGCTCAGGTAGGGTTTCTCGCCTATTCGACATGATTTCTGCTCTTTCCCCTACTGTCCGAGAGTCGCCCTGATTGCTCTCCGTTGCGTCCTTCCCCAAGCTAGAACCCTCCATTGTCCCTCTGTCATTCGTTCTTCGACCACTAGCACTTCTTCTCGCCAGCAACTCCCTCTCAACAGACGATCGTCTTTCCTCCTCCCACTCCCATTTACTCTCATTCTCCTCCCACTTCTCCCATGACTGTCGCTTGCCCTCTCTTACCATTGCTTTCCGAAGAACATCTCCGTCATGTACATCCATCGACGCAGCGATAATTAACCAAGCCCTCTCGTAAAACTCGTGAAAGGACATGACGATTGATGATAAAGGTTCTCTTGGTAGTCTCTGCCAATATGTTCGTAGCTCTTTCTGTCGCTTTCGCTGATCATCAAGACCCGAATTCGATTCTGAACATTCTGATTGCGGCCATTCCCACTTTGTTGTTACTAGGATAGTACTGCCCGGTAGAGAATCGACGCATTTGTTTTTCCGTAGCCGTGTAAGCAAAGACCAGTAGCGACTGCGAGAGTCTGGGAGGTCTGAGTCGGTTATTGGATGAAGATATAGGAATCCACATATCCTGATATGATGGAATTCATTTCGCCTGAGATCTGTGAGTTGAAAACTAGCAGGACAGCATAACAGATTGACTCACAAACTTGCAAATATATCCTGCATGCTCTGCTCTAGTGCTGTCTCCTCCTCTGACTCTAATGACACCAATGGCGGAATCTCAAGGAAGATAATCTTGTCTTTAAATCTTGCTCGCGCCAGCTCGCCGATGGTGACGTGTAGCACCTCGCCAGGCTGTGGCGACTGCGCATGATTCACTGGCAGTGTATTCGATCTGGTGGCTACATTGATGAACTAGTCTTCTCGTCAGGAGAGAGAACTTCAAAACACCAGCTCAACAAACTCACTGTGCTTTTGCCCGCTCCAGCTTTTCCACAAACACTGTTCAAAAAAAAGGATTAGTATAATCCGTAGATGAGGTTCTGTTGGAAATTATTTACACGATGATAATAGCATCTGGTCGATGAATACGACGTCTCGAGCTTCCAGTAACACCCATATCTTCAGCGTAGTCGACAAGAGGCAATTCCGCCCAAGCCAAGATGTCAACGAAGAGTGCTATATACACTCCACCTACAAAGCTGTGTGGTGACCAACAACTAAGACCACGGTGACCATGATCATTCGGATGCCACCGCTCTGCGCGCGTCAAACTGACCTCGCGGCCACAGCGCGGGTTGCTGTTGTTGATTTGGTGGAATTTGTGGCGCCTGGTCAGCTATGCGGCTTTGATGATGATCTCTTCAGTGGATACGGTAGACAACGTTTCGAACTAGAAGGCCAAGAATACAGAGAGAGGCTATAGGACGATCAACACGCCAGCTGTGGCCACAGCCTAAAAGGACGTGGTCTTATTATCTGACTCCGGGTTCTTTGTGATCGCTGCTGGGAAGGGGATATGGCCGCATATACCAAGAACGTCATTTCTGATTAGGTCTTGGGTTTAGCCAAGTGATGTTGAGGGCTAGAATTGCGCAGCATGATGCATGGACGTGGGTAGGACGTGGATTTGTGAAACGACGACAGACACAGGACGCTAGCCTAAATCTACTCTAGTCCCTTGGCTTGAAAATTGAGGGGATTTTCCCACAAACTCTATTTACCATTTTGGACAAGAATGATTTTCGCTTCGGTTGATAATGCCAACGATAATATTGACTGCGCTGGTCGAGCCCTGAGCACCAAGTGCCACTTGGGCTCTTGAACACTCCGAACGGGTGGAGCTTGATGAGTTTCCACAACGCGTTTGGTGGAGAGGCGCTTTTATTTCCACTGACATGTGCCTTTATAAATCTTGGATTCAATTCCGTTGGACCTTGGACGCTCAAAACAAGGCGCAAACTACTGGCGTCTGGGCAACTACTCGGCTCATGTATCAGGTTAAGAAGCATGCAGTCCATGACGCACTCTCCAATTCCTCGAAGGACTTTCATCATTCTTCAGCGTGCTGACGGCGTAGTTCGACTCCGAGGGAGAACCAGAGAAATAATGCAGTTCGGTAGAATATGCCACTACCAAATTCGTACTCTAGAAGATCCTCTAGGCAATAGCTAGTATCAAGAAAGCTCTCCACCCTCTTCATCAGACCACTCCATGTGCCGCCACACGCGCCAGGTATATTTTCGTTTCCGCGAGGATAACTAAACGGTTTGGAGGAGCAAAGATGAAGTTTGCCGAGAGTCTATTGAGGAATATCTTCCCTAACAGCGTGCCATCCGACGCAAATACCTAGTACACCAAGTAATCGGTCAGCCAAAAAACATAGAAAGTATCGGAAGAGCTGCGACGAACCTGAACACCATCCCAACATGCAGCCCAAACGTTTCCGAACGTATCAACTTGGATACCATCTGGAATGCCAGCGTCGACATATGCAAATATTCTTCGGTTTGTGAATGCATGCGTCTTGGCATCGACATCGAATGCGTATCTATCCAGGCATTAATCAGTCTGTCCTCAGTCTCGGAGAAAGACGGCAGATTCAAAACTCACATGGTAGCAGGGCCGGTGAAATTCAGAGACCTCCCTGCGGCTCCAGTATCCGTACTATGAAAAGGTCAGTGATCCCTTATTACACCCCCGAATGAGACGTCATCCTACACATATGCAATCTTTCCGTCTCCATCAAAGGCTAACCCGTTTGCTTCGATGAAGTCTGTCGCGACCGCGCGAACTGTGCCCAATTTTGGATCGAACCGATATACTTGAGTCTGAGGCATAGATGGAGCCTGTCGGAATCCACCGATATTCCCGTATCTACTCGACAAGTAACAGATTAGCTGGCCAGGGTTAAATGTAAGAGCGGCATACGTGTCGTCCACAAAGAAAATCTTGTCAGTACCAGGAAGGATCTTGACATCATTGAGAGAATTGAACTGGCGTCCATAGAAATTATTCAGGAGGGTAGTTGCGTTGTACGGCGCTCGAGGATTGACAAGGACGAGACTTGGAGGGGACGAGCCACGACCGGCGTTCGAGAATACAATATTTCCCTGGAACAAGCCTGTTCCACCATTGACCTCCTGTATGCTGGCATCCAATGCAATCTACCAACCGTAGTTCAGACTACACGTACAGGAGTTCAGTACGAACTCAAACCCACCCTAGTGACCGTGACATTCACATCTCTACCCCCGCTCTGCTTGAGCAATTTCTCGGCCTCGGCCAAGCTAATCTTCGAGACCCATCCAGGTATACTCAAATCACTCCCACCATTACTCGCAAAGAAGACTTCGTCCGTTTCTGGTACAAATACTGGAGCTTCGTGAGCAAACGCAGCAGTGGAATTGGAAGCAATTTCGTGAATTGAAGGATTTGACCCCAGAAGGTCACGGAAAGAGGGGTCGAAGATCTGGAAGATAGGTGTTGACGCATTCGTGGGGTTGAAGAGTTGGTTGAATGGGTCTGTGCGGAATGGATAGTCTTGAGGGAGGACAGCGAATGATTTTGGATCAATAACCTAAAATTAGTGACTTGAGTTTGCCGTCGGTGATTCGGGCAGATAAAGGAATATCCTGACGACCGTCGTCGCAGCTGCCTCGTCAGTCAAACGGGCACATAAGGCAAGGCTCCGTATTCCAGATAGCGCAGCAATAGTCACAAGAACGCGCATCCCGACTCGAGCCTACGAGAATTTGCACCACTGGAAACGACGATGATTGGAGAGGAAGCCAGGGAGGTCTCAGCTTGCAAACGCGTGTTATTCATGTTATATAGACACCGCCCTGTACGTAAAGCACACAGTAAGCGGACAGCTGACGGACAGTGGGCGCATTTCGAACCTTCAGCAGCCGAAAATAGTAACAGTGCTTCATTTTCTACTTATAGGGCGTGCTTTGGGCCCGACTGCAATAATCGGAGAGAAACAGCATCGTAGCAGCGATGGAGGCGCCCTTAGTATCTAAGCCTTTAGGGACAAATTGAATGCTGCAGCACACTGAGAAGGACTCCAGAGACGTTCATGAAGAGAGTTTGTTAGTCAACCGAACATTGATAGATCAATCATCGGAGACATAGCTGACATTGATTGCTGTCGCAGTTACCTGTAAGATAGTCGTCGGACAAAACATATTCACGACCTTTAGTCAGCCCTATGAGGTTCAGCAACGAACTGACTGTTCGTCATGGTTTTAAGGCCACGAGCCGGAATAAGTTTATTCGCTGAGGCATACTAGAAAGCAGCTGCTCTCTCAGCTCTCTGACGCACAGATCAACTCCAGTATGCAGGTCAAAAATCTGTTCCCGGTTACACCACACCCTTTGCCGCAACTTTGGCCAAGAAGACCTTGGTCTCAGCTAAAATGACCAATCGATCAGGGGGTGCAAAGACTAGATTTGCACCAAGCATATTTGTGAAGAATTTGCCGAGGAGGGTCCCGTCTGGGGAAAAGACCTGAATATTTGGGAGTTCCGGCCGGTCAGGCTGATAGTCTAACCACCGAAAAGGAGATAAACACACATGAACGCCGTCAGCGCAAGCAGCAAAGACATTTCCATTTGTATCTGTTTGAATTCCATCTGCAAAACCAGCATCGACGTATGCTAGAATTCTTCGATTTGTGAACGCATGCGTTTTAGGGTCGACATCGAACGCATAGCTGGCAATTTGACTTCAGCATTTCGGTCGGTTTATGTGAGAAGCAGCGAGCTTACATGGTAGATGGCTCCGTAGGTGTCCCACCCCCAGATCCAGTATCAGCCCTGTACCAAGGCAGAGACATTGAATGATGTCGATGTAAATCATTGTTTCACGAGGCACTCACACATAAGCTGTTCGACCATCAGCGGTAAACGCCAGTCCGTTCGGTTTATCGAAATCGGTAGCCACTGCACGGACGGCGCTCGTTTTGGTATCGAATCGATATACGTGGTTTTCTATGAGCGGCGCATTGCGGAAATGATTGATGAAACCATATCTGGAGGATGGCCGTTGTCAGATAGCAGAAGGCGTGGACTAAGGACAGTCGAATATAGTACTTACTGAACGTCCGTGAAGAACAAGATATCCGTTCCAGGGTAGACCCGTATGTCGTTAAGGGAGTTGAATTGGCGTCCATAGAAATTGTTGAGCAGAACAGTGACATTGTTGGGTGGTCGAGGGTTAACGAGGACAATGTTGGGAGGGAGAGTACCACGACCCGAGTTGATGAGGATGATATCGCCTTTGAATGGACCAGTACCTCCGTTTGTCATCTGAACACTATCACTCAAAGGCACCTATTCATGGGAATATAGTTCAGAGGATTTAAACTGGAGACATTTCGCAAGAACATACGTGCGTGACAGGGACATTGACAGCTTTTCCTCCACTTGCCTGTAGAGCCTTCTCAGCAGCAGCCAAGCTTAGTTTGAACACCATGTTGTTGTGGTTTAGATCGCTGTTCCCGAGTGGACCTCCATCATTGCTTGCGAAAAAGACTTCATCTGTCTCCCGTACGTAGACAGGGGCTTCGTGTGCGAATGCAAAAGTTGCATTAGATGCAATTTCCGTTATAGACGCGTCGGGTCCCAGGACATCGAGGAAAGCTTCGTTGAACACCTGAAAGAAGGGTGGAGTCGCATTTGTAGGGTTGAAATGCTGGTTGGAGGAGTCTGTGCGGAAGGGAAAATTATTGGGAAGAACTGCAAAAGAACTGGGTTCAATAAACTGGAGCAAGTCTTGTTGGTCCTGGTAGTGATGAGAGCAAGTCGGAAACGCACAATAGCTTGCGCTGGTAAACTGGCTCTAGGTTTTGCAGCTCGCTGATCCGCATATCCGAGCGCCATCGAAAGCCCCAGCAACACAAAGGAGGTCGTGAATATTCTTCTCATTACAGTTGTCCGCTTTTGATAGTCGCTCTGGCGTTGGACTGCACCGCTGCTAGAGTTGGATTTGGTTACTCGTGAGTCTAGCTTCTCTCCTGAGCGCTCGGCTGCTGGGAACGATGAACTAGTGCTGATGCTATGATCAGGATCTTGCTCGGCATTTATATTTCCACCAGACTGGTGCTTCGCAGACATGTCGGAAGGTATACGTTGGTGTGGGATGGGATGGATGAAAAGAATTGGCGAAGCTTCGTACTTCTCGATATTCTTTTTTGCCGATGGGACTAAACGGTCGGAAACAGACTCCCATTGAACAAACTCCCGCGTGATGGGCTCACGAGGCCTTCCCTCTGGCGGTCACTTTCCGTCGGGAACACACAATAATAATAACAATAGTTCTTGTGCAATGGAGAACGAAGACGAAGAAAGATGGTAGTCGGATATGAGTATAATAGATGAAGTCATTGGGTCAGGCTTTTCATAGACGACATGACGGAGTGAAGAGGTCAAACACGCAGATCATCAATCGTACTCTATAATAAGCATCAAAAATGGGCACAAACACACTATGATTTTTTTCCCTGATGGCATACTGATGCGATTTCGGGGGGACTGGCAAACTATGCAGCGATTCTCTTGGCAGTTGAAGGTATTTCCGTTATACTCCAAGAGCCACGAACGCGACTCCATTCAGGATCTACTCGAGTAGAGGGCAAAAGGAGATCCTCAAGCTCAAAATCAGAATTTTTCCATCTTGTTTCCATCTGTCTCGCTCACGAGATGCTAGGATTGCGGCGCACTACAGTTAATTAAAGAACATCATGGGACTCATGCATCTCCGGTGACGCTCAGGATCAAGAATAGCAACTGATAGCGATAATCGGCCGCAGTGGTGTTGAGGTACCGAGTGGCATTTGAAATAGATTAGATCCAACCAGCACGGGTATCAGATAAGGAATACGACTATGTAGTTTCTGGCTCTCTGTCTCCCTCATCAGAGTTATTCTGAATAGTCTGACAGACAAACAGTTTCACTAAAAGGCTCTAGTCCTTGTAACCATCGTTGATTCGATAGAAAGCTTCATACTGCTCCATAGCAATGTCCACGGACTTTCGGCGTTCCAGCCTAAGGGCGATCAGGAAACACCGAGTATGTCCGTCAGGGTCTCATGAAGTTGTCCCTCCACTCAGAGCGTCTCGCCTGTATGTCCTTTACCACTCAATCCACTCTCTAGATCCCATGCTATCTCTGCATCTGGCCCTCCTTATGTGTAAAGTGTAACCATCAATCTTGACACGAACAGATGACACGATTTTGAAACTTTTCATTCGAAGTTTCTGCGGAACGGACTCGGTGTACTCGCAGAACCCTTGATTTATTCCACTGAGCCATCTCTTCATGAGTCAGGTTGATGCCCCTCCCTAAACACTAGACCGACCTTGTCCGGACTCTTGTCACCTTGCATAAGTCAGACAAGCCGATATGGAAGTCGATTGCTCTGTGCACTCTGGGATTACCGTCCCTTCGCTCGAGCTCTCAGGAAAGACGGAACTCTTCGTGGAAACGCAGAGCTTGAAAGCTTAATCCTTTATTCAGTATGTCACGATCCTCCGCCCATACGTCGCGCCATCCCTAATAGTCAAACACTATTCACCGATATTTTTACAATGGGAACTTGATCCTTTTGGTACGAGGACAGACCCCGGGCAATCGCGTGGTCGGGCGAGTGACAATCATACGTGTTCCAGATATGGACGGACCGACACCTGAACTTGAATGAGTGTCTCCACCGCATCCAGTACATCTACCCATGCCAGGTTCCCATCGAAATTCCTTCTCCTTCCAACCCCCCTTCCCTTCTGCGAGGGTCTTCTGGACGCCCCTTCTTCACTATATCCGGTGGATTACAATTTCCACGCAGTGACTCCCTACTGACTCCCCGCAGCTCTATCCGCACCGATATCCTACACGTGGACGATTACCAGCCGCAGAGGTGGCGATCTCTTAGAGAAGACCTAGGGAAGGCTAGCCTTGGTCTCGACTATCCGCTGATTCTGTCATCATCAAGTCTTCTTGGATCCAATCCGACTGGAAATTGTTCCACTCTTCGGGAGCACATTGCGTAGTGTCAGATAGAAGGATTTTACACAGGTGAGCGGATCCGCTTAATTCCGCCTATGGTTCTCTATGCTCTTCCTTGTGATGCCCTGAAAAGTCGAAAGATTGACTTCTCTTTGACTTCTTGTCATCTTTCAGGCGGATATTTCAGGCCTGCCGTAATCCGTCAAGAATTTTGAGTTTCCTCTTGGGCCCTGATCTGTGATTCCGGTTTCTTGGAACGTGTGACAGTTGGCCGGTATTGGGCTCCCGAGCGCGTCGCGAAAACGGGTCGATAAATTTCACCTATGATTAACAGTCAGTCTAATCTGACCCTTTCTTTCTACCCTCTTCCCAGCCGGACATCCTCCTTGAAGTTGGTCAACCCCGTCCCCGACTGTACGAGCCTATCCCACCCGAAATCATTCTAAGAATATCCCGGAACTCACTATGATTGCGTCCCTGCAGATTTTCGCGACCTCAATGACGACGAAACCGCTGAGATACTTGTCTCCTTCTCACTGGACAAAAAACTTTCCCCCCGTTGTTGGCATAAGATGGTTCAATGTCGCTGTACTGACGATCACCCCTACTATTGCGCTCTACGGATTCACGAACCTATCACTCAAGAAAGAGACAATGATCTTCTCAGTACTGTACTACATCTTCTCCATGCTAGGTAGGAACTCCGTTCACCCATGACGTTTCCTGTTCGTTCTCGCGTGGATTAATGCTCTATTTGACAGGTATCACAGCAGGTATGATTGCCTTTTCCTGATGTGACCTTGTTCAAGTCTGAACATGTATCTAGGTTATCACCGACTTTGGTCACATCGCTCGTATACTGCATCCGTCCCTCTTCGGCTCTTCCTTCTCTTCGGAGGAACTAGTGCTGTGCAAGGGTCTTGCCTTTGGTGGGCCAAAGCCCATCGTTCGCATCACCGTCATACGGATACAGATCTAGACCCTTACAATTCTAGTCGTGGTTTACTCTGGACACACGTGGGATGGATGTTGGTCAAAACAAAGTCAAAGACGGGGGTTGGGCACGGGAGCGTGGATGTCAGCGATTTGAAGAAAGATCCTTTGGTCAGATGGCAACACGAATCCTACTTCTCATTGGCCGTAGTTTGGGGTTTTCTCGTTCCCATCCTGGTGTCTGGTGTTGGATGGGATGATTGGTTGGGAGGTATTTGCTTTGCTGGTGCCGCACGTTTGACCGTCGCACATCACGTTGAGTAGACTCACTCTTTTTCATTAATGCAGCTAGCTTACCATTTTGTTCTTTTAGAGCACATTTTGCATCAACTCCATCGCTCACTACCTTGGCTCGACACCTTACGATGATACGCTCTCTCCTCGCGACCACTTACTCTCGGCTCTCCTTACCATGGGAGAGGGCTATCATAACTTCCATCACCAATTCCCCATGGACTATCGTAACGCGTATCTGTGGTACCAGTGGGACCCCACCAAGTGGTTTATTGCCACATGCAATTTCCTTGGCTTCGCGCGAGATCTCAAAGTGTTTGGCGGAAACGAAATTGAAAAGGGAATGTTAGCGATGGAGCTGAAAAGACTGAAAAAGATCCAAGATGATTTGCGGTGGCCTTTGAAAACAAATGAGCTTCCTGTATGGAGTTGGGACAGATGTGAGCATTCTTGTTTAATACGCGCAGCACTGCATACCCGCTGACATTTAAACTTGTTCTTCTATCTGACCCTGTGACCAATCATAGTTCAAGAAGAAGCAGATGCACGCACTTTGGTGTTAATATCAGGTTTCGTCCACGATACATCGTCGTTTCTAGAAAACCACCCCGGCGGCAAACGCTTATTAGAAACGTATGCAGGGAAAGATGCCACTGATGCGTTCTTTGGAAGCGTGTATAGGCATTCAAATGCAGCTCAAAATGTAAGCCACGAGACGTTCCAGACTTCCTATCAATCGGCAATAATTGATTCCACTCCCACTCTTATCTTCTCTTTCTCCTTCCTGGTAATACTGACGCTGACCACTACCCTTTGCGCAGCTCCTGGCGATGATGCGTGTTGGTGTTTTAGAAGATAATAAGGAGACACAGGAGATCTTTCCGCCTTCAGAGAGGCTATACATCGCTCAGAGGCGCTCGAAATACTGAGTTCTTTCTTGCAAAGTTTGGTCACGTTCTTCTTATTTTTGGACATCGGAGCTAGACAAAATTATGATGTACGTTCTATAAACGTAGAGCTTGTCAAAGGCTGGGAGTTTAGTCCGACTCGGAGTCTTTTATTCAATCACTTCATGGACCTGAGTAAATTCCACTATTTCTACAGCAACAACGGTTCATCCAACCAACGGAACAATTGTCTTCAGAGATTACCTTGCTTGCAAGGTCCCTAGGACTGTGATAATTCGTGGGAAATTGGACGTGGGAAAATACATTTTGTAGTCTCTTTTGTTATTGTAGTGAACAAAGGTGCAACGACCAATCGACCACCATTCCTGTATCCGATTTCTCTACATACAATGTTCTATGATCAGACCTCTGCTATTTTGAATTAATATCAATCTCAATTCCATTACACCGTTATGCACTCATTATCAAATCTACCGTGCTCTCAAACCATTCCTTTGTCCGAATCTTTTAATTCAAGTCGGCAAATCTCCTATCTTAATTTAGCAATTCTCGACCGCCGAAAAAGATGAATGAAGGGCCGTCTGTTGAATCTCCCATAAAGAAAGAAAGCAAAGAAGGAAACGGAAATGGAATAACTGAGCTTAAAGACTAGTTTACCCCAGGTCAATGACTCACCAAAGGGGTCCACGGTCGTGGATTTAGGGATCACCGAACTCCGCGAGTTCGCGTCGAGAGTCAGGGGTCATTATCAGACATTGTGACAAGAATTGACCCCCGGAAATGTCTCTCCTTTTCTCTCATCTCACTTCGACCTTCACCACCACCATGCTGAAGGTCGTCGTTCAACTCTCTATCAACTTTCATTGCGCCAATTCATGTATTCTATAGAACAAACATAATAGGGCAGCGGGAATACCCGCTCGCCTGCATGCCGCTAAACCAAACCTTATTCCCCGCAAAATCCATATGGATCTGAGAGTCATTGGGGCGGGTGAGAAGGGGAATGCTTAGAGCATAAAGAACTTTCCTATTTGATTTAGTTGATACTCCAATGTTATTCTTTGCCCGAGGCTTTGTATAGTATGGCGGATTTTACAAAATAAGCGCTTCATGCAAGCAAGGTCGCTGCCGGCGTCAGACGGCACATATCTAGTTNGTATCATATTATTATAATATGAAGTACTGGTGTCGTTCTCGCGCATTAATTGACTAGCCCGGGTTCACTTCAAAGAACTCGAGCGGAAAGCTGTCGACCTCCACTCACGCGCCAGCCACCCCTCCAATTGAAGGTCTCAATATGATCAAGAACTTTCCCAATCATGGCGTACTACCCAGGTGAGAGCAAGTTCCAGACTCGTCCTCCGGTATCAGCATTACGACCAGGCCAATGGCAATGACTTTAGCTTTGAAAGTACGAGGGAAAAGCCTCTCTAGAGCGGAGTTGGTGGTAAAACAGACCATTGCGAACAGTCTTCGTGAATCTCCCGATCCACCATAAATGTAATCCTGATATACCAGCAGTATGATAATCCAGAAACCGCCTTTCGGAAGCAGTGACTGCTGGCTTTGTGTGTGGATCTTATAAATCGAGGATGCGAGGCGTAGTAGTTGGCTGAAGAATGGCTCGCCGCAACACGTATCATTTGTTCGGAGCTCGTGGTGCGGTCCGGTCTTGGATGACTGGCTCATACAAAGACCTGAACGAAAGCTCGACTAAAGTCAAAACAGCCGTCCAGGATAACAGGAATGACATCGAGTGACAGCCAATTTTTGGGGCACAAGTTGCTGATTGAGAGACTCGGAGCCGCTCTCCCTGGTCGTCCACTGTATCCCGGCGATCATAGTCGAGCTCGACGAGTGCTGGCGCCGATAGCATTTCCATGTGGAAACCCCATATCGGTAGTAGTTGACAGAGCCTCAGCGGTTTAACCTTGATATGCTTTCGATCAACTCCTGGTCTACTGAAGGATAAAAGAGCGTGCCTTCCGACGCTCCGAGAGCAAATCCAAGATCGAGGCGCCACAATACTTGGGAAGATTTCAAAGTTCTCGAAATAGGACTCGGAATATGGTGGGAGGGTACCTTTCGTCATTCCACTCGCAGAAGTAGTTTTCGTAAGCTAGGACTACAAAACATAATTTGGCACCAGAATGAAGACACTACTCAGTGGGTGGCTTGTAAGTAGCAAGGGATGGCCGAGCGACGGCATCAGATGGCATTCGGATTATGTTGAAGTCGCCGAGTTCAAGCCGAGATTGCGAGGCGAAGCGAAAAGAACTTGAACTGTGCACTGTGGACGTCCTTCTTATTCAACATGCTCGTTTCAGATACAGTCGTTGAGGATATAGATCAATTTGTGTGTTTTATTTCGCTCGATATATACAAGATATAAGCAAACAGTCCCAGTCAATCAAAGATAATAGTAAATGAGCCGTTGAGCTACCGTGAATTTAGTTATACTTATATAAAATTAGATAGAAGTCCAAAGAAAGGAAGAATGAGTTGAAGATGACGAATGTCGTAGAACCGAAAAATATAACTAGAAGAGCCTGTAGAAGGCTCAGAGCAAATATCAACTCAGAAACAGCCCATGAAGCTCCGAAACGCAAGCCGAAGGTCCTCAAACCATCACAAAAGGCAGAGCCTAAACCCATGCACCACCGCTCACAGGTAACTCCGATGCACTCCAGGTATCATCAACCTATGAAGAATCATTCTCAGATAAGTCCTGCACCTCGACTTGTTGGCCTGGCATACTACCAGAGCCTGAGGTCGGAACAGGAGCGGCCTGAGCAGGAGCTTCAACGTCGTAAGTGTGCTGTTCGCCGGAGAGAAAATTGAATGTGTTGAAGGTGCTAGGACCAGGGCCAGCACCAAAGAAAGAGTCGGTTTGCGGCCCAGCCATGGGGAAGTCGGAGGGGGTTTCGGCGAGTTGACTGTTCAAGGAACCCATGCCTAGAGTAGCTGGGTACTGGGGAATGGTGTCGTATCCGTAGTCTATGTCCATCGTCGCTGAAGACGAGGGCCCATCGGGCTGGTTGGAGACGGGCTGGGTTGTGAAACTGTGAATGGCATCTCCGTTGACGACCTGGAAAACCGGCGGACGATTAATGACGGTCTGATAAAACTTAAGACGGGGAACATACCAAAGGAAAGTGGCCCGTCTGCGGAGCTTGAGGAGGAGGAGGAGGCTGAGGGGTAGTGGCAAGCCTATATGCCCTATTAATAGCAGGAGAATAAAATCAACGATTACAATAAGGTCCACTGGACACTAGTAGACGGTATTACCCACCTCGCTCTTGGACCCGCATGCAAAATCGTACCAAACATGTGTCGCCGATATTCAGCGACGCGTTTGAATTCATGATCACATGTCTTGCAGTAACGATCAGCCTAGGAGAGGCGAGAGTTAGGTTGAGTCAAAGTTGAACTGGGCGGAGAGCATGGTACGAATCGCACCATAGGTCTGCGAGAATTTTCGCGCTCTTTTTTAAATTGAGCTAAAGTGGTTGAAGTGTGATGCATTGGGGAGACAATAAAAGACAATAAGGATGGAGAGCTGATGGCAGGGGGTTGATCGCAAAGCGCGAGGGGAGAACGATGAGGGCGACGATGGAGAGAGGAGGTCAAGTTCTGAAAGAATCAAAGGAGACCTGGGGATAAGGACACCACCACGCCGTAGAACCTGGGCTTTATACCCATTCACGAGCCACAGCCGGATTGGTTCTGACCCAGTTTTGAGAATTGCTACTTAAGGTAACCGTCGAGAAAATCGCCATTAGCGGTAGTTTGATGGATTGGTTGAACCCAGCTTTCTCAGGGATTACCAGGATGGGCAGGTTTGGCGACGGTTGATAAGACATTTGTCGAAAGAAGTTGTGGATTGGTAGTGTCAGGAGCTATCTCCGAGAAAGTTGTCGACTCCCTGAATACAATAGACCCAGAAAATTGCCTTTCTAAGACTCTTTTGAGCTTCCTTTTCATTGTTTGAGGTTCGCTAAGCATGTTTCGACCCTGTCCATTCCTCGAGCCGGGGATGTAGTCCTTTAGTCCGCCTAACAATGACGAACCGACTCGGTAGATACTTATTCTTAAGAAGACTATCGTGGGCTACTGCATCTCCGAGCACTGACTGGAAGAGATGTTTGCTAACTTGACTACGCGTCGTGACAAGACATGTGTCCTAGATTTTGTGGCCGTTGAGAGTAGCAGTAGGTCAGTGGGCATAGGTGATTTGTGGCAATGATCGTCGATCAAATCAATCAAAAACGAATACATGACTAAGCACTGGTTACCAACATCGTCCTTGCATTGTCCTTCTGAACTCTAGAGGGTGCAATCGCGATTTGAATAATAGTGACCTGAATATCTTGAGTAGAAGCTCGTAGGAAAGTACAGAGGGGGAAATGAAGGCCGAATTCATGTCCGCGAGCGACTTCAAAAAACCAGGCTTGAAAGGCAGTTGAAACTTGAACATTCTGGCTCCAAGTATCCCTCAACGACTTAATCCCATCAGCGTAGTGAAATAAGTACTCAACCACCCGCGATCTCCTCCGAACGTCCATCTGGAATCCCCGTATCCAAACGCACACTCGGATCACGCAGGAGCCTCTATCCGATTTTCAGTGGCTCACTACAGTTGCCAGTGGCGTCCCAACACTTGATCCGAGTAATAACGAAAACGTGGAAGTGGTGGCGCGTCGCGTTTCTTGTCCGTCTCGCTGAGTACAAAGATGCGGGTGGGACGCTGGGGGGTGAAGAAGGCGAGGGGAGGAAGCGATTCGATGACGTCATGGGTGTGACATAAACACGAACGCGTGAAATTGACGCGTTTTAAGTAACGAAGCCCCTATCTCCTCTACGACGCGATTCATGAATGTATCTTCGTCGAGGACGAGACCAACCGCTCATTCAACGCGTCGGACGGGGCCCAAAGTTCCTACAGATCTCGTACCAACCGCCTCAGCTCCACACGAAACCAGCCTTCAGCAGCACGAAAAAGACGCCCACATCTACTCTCTCATCCAGCTCCTCGCTTCGTCCCAACTCACTTGCCCAGTAACTGAGCCGATTGGAGATGTCGTGAAGAGGGTGTCGAAGGGGTCGTTAGGCGAGTTGTTGGCGTTTTTGGGTGAACGTATGGTTGGTCGGGATAAAGTTAAAGACGCGAGGCAGAGGATATTGAATAGCCGTGAGAGCAATGGTGAGTTGGAGAAAGCTAAGAGGAGGTTGAGGAGTGCGAGGAATGGTGTTGAGGTTTTGAAGAAGGAGAGGGAGGAGGCGTGGGTGAGGTTTCGTGAGTTGGGTGAGTGGGTTTTCAAGATGGGTGGTGTGGGTGCTGAGGGTTTCTTTAGAGAAGGAGAAAAAGGAATTGGAAGAGAGCGTAAGGAGGGAGAGGGAGATGGGTGTTTTGTTGAGTGTGGTGAGTGAGCGGGAAGGCATCAGGTTGAGGAGGATCGAGGAGGTTAGGAGGATGATGATTGAATTGAAGTGAGTGCTATCGTGCTTTCAAGGACTGTGGAGTTGATTTTCGGGTAAAGGAAGAAAGTTGACGACGCAAAATCGGATGGTCATCAGGCAAACATGGAACCTGGAAGTGTAGAATTGAAGCCACTAAAGTGGCGTCCGAGGAATACAAAAGAGACAGTCGCCGTGAGTCGATCTGTCATTGCAGTGGCGTAACTGATAACATTTGAAGAGACTACACGCACACCATATCCGACTCAAATCAGGCAAGACTCAACACGCGAAAGTCGGTCGAGAGAGAAGTGTATTGTGAGCTATAAGGATACAGCAAAGCTGCGAGTCATTGATGCTATCGAGTAGGTCGAGTCATGAAGAAGAGCTGCAAAGGTCGGCCGATGAGGTGGTATGTCATCTACTACACCTCGCCACGGATACTTATCCGAGAACCTTAGCGGATCAAAGAGGCGAAAATAAGCGCACTGAACGAGGAGATTGCTACTAAATTGCGGCTTGTGGAACAACGCCTGCAGAGCGTGAGTTGTGCAATTGTGCCTTAGACGATGCTGATGAGCGCAGCTTCGAGCTTTTCATGAAAACTTGGGCACGCTTCGAGGAAAGCTAGGCGAGATCGACACGAGAACAAGAGGGTTTGCC
>JANIEX010000172.1:0-51073 GCA_027627405.1 Leucocoprinus birnbaumii | reverse complement strand
GAGGCACAAACTACGGGGCGCCAAAAGTCCCGCCACGTACTGAAAAGCCTGATATATCAATTATCGATACTCGATGCTACCTTCGCATGACGAGTTCGATACTATGATCACAGAGAGCAATGAGCCTTTCGGATCGCAGGATTTCTACTCGCAATTCCAAGCCATCCTTCATACGCTCTCAAAATTAAGCTCCAAGGGTGAAGTGAAATTATTTCCTTTACTTTTCGTGATCGACGATCTGGAACCTATGATTGGCGAAGAATCATCGGAAGAATTCACTCTTTTACTCCAAGCACTTTATTCTGCCTCTACTGCTACGACCGCTCCCACTCCTGTCTCTTCTTCCTCTACCCTTGACCTTCAATCCAACATTTCCACAACCTCTACCAGTTTCAATAGAGCGGTAATACTGCGCGAGTCCTTGGGATTTCCACCTTTCCTCCGCATTCTTGTCCTCAGTCGGTCTTTGGGCGACAAACCCAGCCTCATTGAGAAATTCGCTTTCATCCGGGATGGCCACCATAGCTCGAATGGCAAGCCAAATAAGCTTCATAGTTCGGCCACCAAAGCTCGTAATAATGCGAGTAATAATAGAGAGGAGATTTCGTTGGATTATGCCCCATTAAATACAATCGCTGAAGCAAACTCGCAGGGAAGTTTTATATAGCCATTCTGGTTCAATATGCAGCACAGCTTGATGTCACGATAACCACTGGTCGTACTATTATCCTTCAGATTGCTAAGTCCTAGTGATAATCTGTCTACTTGTCTTGTCTTGGTAGTCTACTTGTATCCGCTGTATCTCCAGAAATACAATTCTCCGAAAGTACATGGAATAGACATCTCAGAGTTTGGATCTCTTTCCGTTATTGGCACATGCCGCCTAGCGCTCAGTATCAATGGTCACTGGCTAATGATCCAGACCCCGGGCCGGGTCACACTAATTTGCTGAGATATGAACCCTCTCACACAATTCGACTGTTCTCCGATGAAGTCAGATATGGAGTTGGCAGCGTAATAGTGATTTCGCAGGGCCAAGAACACTCGATCGCAAAGATCACATCCTCCAAAAACCATATCAGTGACTGCGAGTCGTCATTCAGTTACAAGACATCAGCCTGACGTTCAATCTACTAATTTGGCCTCCCAGCAGTGGGCGTAGGTTTATCTAGTTATCGCCAGCACCTTGAACCCGTCAATATGCTTGTTTTCTGAGTCGAAAGGACGCTACGCTTTCCAGGGATTCATCTTGGCATTCCTCTTTCCTGTGTGGTGGTGTACTATATAGGGAGATCCAACTCGCCGGCGACTAAGAGCAAGAAGGGCTATTGGGCGCCTATCGATTTCACAGCGGCTTTGATTCTTGGACAACATTCAGAGATTGGGCCGCTCATTCGTGTTCCTGATGCCTCTCAATTATTTCATCGACCGTCATTTTCAGCGCAGTATAGAGTCCCTTGCTCGTGGTTCTGTCCCGTATTTCTTAGCAGGGATGATAAGACACAGGAATTCTGACCTCTGGGATCCTAGCTCTGACGAAGAACTTCAAATTACCGACATCACTTGGCCCAGAAGTGGACCAGACTGTGCATCAATACTATAAACCGAACTCATGTAGAAGTCTGGTCTGCCCTTGATATCTCGCTGCACCCAAGCGTACTGATTCGTAATAGTAGAGCTAAGAGCACCCGAATGCGATCAACCCTCCCTGTGGAGGGCCAAGTTAATCACAGCGAGACATTGCACAAAAACAAACTAATTGAGTCACTTACAAAATTGTTCTGCAAGCAGCAAGTCCCAGAAGTTAAAGCTGGACTATCAATTTCCGGATTAACCTAGGAACTTAGCGCCATAGCAGACGATACTNACCAGCCCAATAATCCAGGTTCAGTGCAGGTCACTATCCAGTCATAAAAATCACAATTCGTACTGAGCTGGCGGCGTCAGGTTAAGCGAAACCCTGAGTCACTTACAACCCACGTTCCCAGGAGCAGGCACGGCAGGGAGCCCTAAAATGTCTAAGAGAGCAAGGACAGGGCTTGCATCAGGAGAGACAACCGATTCGCCTTCAGAACAATAGATCACGGATAATGACTCGCCTCGATAGAGCAAGAAAAGACCTACAGCATAGAGCCATCGTCGGGGGTATGCATATCAATATTTGCCTTTCGTCAAGTCGTACGGCTTGCGATAATGCCGGGGGAATAAGTACTGAAACGAGTACAGAGCGGTACATCAAGTTCCGCGTAGCTGTGAAATGCTGGAGGTCGGTCAGTTAGACGGACCTTTATAATGTTTTTGTGTGTGAATAATATAGTAGGAGGCTTACGGCCGTCGTGTGGCGAGAAGAGCCTAGTACATTGAGATTTAGAATTCACCACAAGGTCTCGACCGAGGTCTAGGACCTGGGTAGGGTCACTGCAGAATATGACATTCTGGAGTGCGAATACACACGGAAGAAAAACCCTTAATTGCAAGGAATTTCGGTTCTTCCAGTGATCTAGCCAGAGAAGCACCAGGAGAAACTGAATAGCTTCCCAGCCATCTTATAGTAGGTCAAGCTTTGCAGAATGTCCATTACCGATCCCAATCACAGAAATTATGCAACTCGATCGCTCATGGAAGGTAGTTGTTTACAGACAGATAGATTATTCATTATCATGAGCCTAATTTTCGTTATATGTCCGGAGGTATCGCAAGTCCTGGATCGAATCGTGACCAGGGCACAACGAGATGCTAGTAATTATGTTGGGAGACGACCAGCTCCTGAACACGGGATTATCCTAAAGGTGCGCCCTCTCGGTCCGACTCAAGCGAACGAGTCATATTCCCTTCTTCTAGAAGAAATACAACGGTAAAAGTCTATCAGATCATGCAGGCAGCTCGAACTTCTGTCCTTGCAATACTCTGGAACAATAGATTCAGTAAAGATACTGGGAATTCGCCAAGAACAAATGACATACTTTGTGAAATAGACATAGAAGAAATCGACGTACAACCCCGTCTGCACGAGACCAGCAGTAACGGCAATAGGATCAACGATTCCATCCGAGAAATAACTAAAATAATTAATCACACACGCGATATAAAGTTAAAATTAGAATGTGGCACCCCGGTAAGCAGTGGAGTTCGTTTACGCACCGGTAGATCCAATTTGGGATGTAGAGGGCCCTGTAAACTCCAAGTGCTGCCAGGTAATGTGTCGTAATCGTCTCAGCCTCCCCTGTCCGTTGAAGCATAAAGAGTTGGGGAAGGATAGCGACGGATTCGAGGAAGATGGAGAATGACCACAAAATTTCGGTCAAGGTGAACTTGTAGTTGAAGATGAGGCTAAGGAGAGCGCAGGGACCGAGAAGGTATTCAATCTTGAAGGTATCGATGGAGGGGTCGTTGGTCGGGCTGGATTATTTGGGTAAATTGATAGAAAAGATGAGTTTTGATACTAGTGCTAACCGGAATTTATCCTTCATGAGGTAAAGGGTGTAGCAGCTACTCGCGATAAAGAATAGCTTCATGACGGAGTTGTACAGGGAGACATAATGCCAAAAGAGGTCCAAGTACCGCGTTACGAAGACGGCGACATAAAGAGCCTGTGTCTTGAAAGAGATACCTACAGCGCAGGGATACTCTGTTAGGCAGGCGAACGAGACTTAATAATGATTTGTACTCACCTCGACAAGAGCGACTCGTATGGATTTTATGCACCAAGATGAGTATTGAAGCCAAATGTGACAAGTCACCTGTATTAGGACTTTCAGTACTACGTGTAGAGCCTCATGATACTAGATAATTACCTAAAAATCGAAACAAGTTCATAGTAGCAGTATGGCCAGAGACTGAACTGTCGTGGAAGAGGGAGACTGTAACCGTTTCTGACGCTACACAACGTCGACGTGTTCGCAAGAACACACATTTTTGCTTACGTAAATGTCCCACGCCTACTTTCTCACATCCCATCATGGGCCAGTTGATTTGCGAAGTTCAAACATTCAGCCTGAACCTTTCTTGACCAAGGACTGCAAACTGACTATGAATACATGGTGAGCCCCAGCTATTTCATTTCTATTTTGCGAAGATGTTTTAGTAAAAGGTTCGACTCCACCGACACGCAAGGAAGTCGTCGAACCAACTGCAATCGTCCTTCGAATGCAGCGAACCGATAAACAGTCTGTATACCCGATGAGCTACGCCAAGGTCGAGCTGGCTCATTGTAAGGCTGGACTTACATTTCCGACTCCTTGAAATCTCCGGGCTGCAATGGTCTGAAGACCCATGACCTCGCAGCAAAGGCAGAGTCGCATATTTTTACTTGGATCGCTACAACCGAGGCCGTTTCAAGCCGAGCCCAGGCAGAGCACTTCATGTGCTTTCACTCTGCTCTGGGTGGTTTCCGGACGTGGTTCTTCTTTGTCAAATGAACGGTACATCATTACACGCACGACTAAAGCATTTGGGCTAAAGGCTCACGTCCATAAGTGTGGTTTCGTGCAAACACTCTGGTTCGCTGCTAGGTTGGAATGGAATTGTTGTGGTTGTGTTTTATTGTCTCTCGTGCTTCTGTCAGTGGAGGAATGAGATCATCCTATCAGTCTGCCTTGTGCAGCACTGAGCACTTTTCCTCCTTGCTTTATCATTCATCAAAGCTTGTTTACTGACTTGTTTCTCCGTGCAGCTCCTTACTCAACAGTATTGATATGATTGTCACTGGTCTACGTGTACAGCATCAAGTATATATCTATCTGCTCTCCAATGATATCTGGCAACGTCGCTCCTCTGATTCTACTGAAACCACTCACTAGGCCACCGATAATTCCGCCCAGACTCCCTTCAATCTTCTGCTCATGCCGTTTCGGCAACGTTCAAGACTATCGGGCATATTTCTAGCCGCTCCTGGACCTCCCTCACATCATGAGCTCTGAACACTGAATTCCTTGAGAACTCTGGGCACCTAGCGTGCTAGCGTGCTGCCATCCCCGTATCGTCACGTGGTCGCCCATGATTCTCTCGGATTATTGGCCCGGCGTTCCATCAGGTCCATCTATTGATCGCGTCGACAATTGTCGTCGTCACCACAACAAGGGATGCCATAAATACATACTCAAGGCCGAAGGGCACTCTTGAATTTTCTTTCATATCCCATGCCCACGATCGTGTACTCTCAGTAGCGAGAGTGAGACAGAGGTGGTCCTGACATCCGACATTCGTTTCTCGTCCTTCGTCCCCTTCAATTCTCCATCCCTTGGTGCTCGAGACTTGGCTGTCTCGAGGCCTTCGACTGCTAGTTTATTCGCCCGATTTTCGCCACCTCTAAATGTGGATGCGAGCTTCGATCTCGTATCTCATTCTATCCATGCTTTTTTCTCATCTTCACAATTTCTTCGGTCCTCGCAACTCCTCTTCCTCACACCTTTTCTCTGGCTTCCACGACACAGTTAGACCCTCGCGATCGTTATATTCTCAAAAACAACTCGTTCACTGGCCAGCTCACCGCAATCAACCCTAACACAAACACACCTGTACCGCAAGGTCCTTCCACCGACGGTAGCGGCCAGAACTTCAATGCCCCGGCGGCAATCTGGATGATCTTCACTTTGGTCACCGGAATTCCTTTAACTTTTGCCGGATTCAGGGGTTGGCGGTTAACAACGGGGGTGGGAGTCGGTCTTGCCGCCACTTTAGTTTGTGAGTTGCGCTTGGCTATTCAATTATCCTTATTTCCTGACTTGGCAATTTCTTAGCATGGGCTTCATTCTCCAACACTATGGGCGCCCCTGGAATCTCAGATATCGTTTTGACCCTCATTTGCCTTGGGTTCTTTGCCTTTGGTTTTGTGTTCGGGCTGCTGGAGATCGGAAAGCTGGCGGGTATGGTCTCATTGGGGATTTTGGGTGGTTTGAGCCTAGGTGTTCGTCTCATGCTGTTCCGATCTGGCCTTTTGATCCCAGTCGGCAGCGATGGGTACGGTGCGGGATATGTTCTGGGCTGGGCGATGATCGCGATTCTTGGTGTGTTAGGTGGGCTCTGGATAGCTCTTGTGAGGTTCCAGAGAAGTGGATTGGTCAGTCCAAACCCTTCGATCTTCCTCCTTCAATAACCATATAGCTGAATATTATTTCGCTAGCTTTTTGCGTGTACCGCTACCGGTACATTCCTTGTCGCCCTGGGGGTCGACCTCATCCTCAACAGGCAGAAGGGGACGAGCAGGGGTTTGATTTTTCTCTTTGATAGAAACTCGTCACATATCGTCGTAAGTCCTCTACTTTTCTTTCTATCACTGTAGTCAATCATCTCATACGCGCCTGTCATAGGACGTCATTACAAAAGGTTACCAACCATCACTGACCACACAAGTAATTTTGGGGTCATCACTCGCACTCATGTACGCATCTCCCTTTATCCAATTTCCTCCACGAACCGCGTGACTCATTACTATCGTCCAATCCATGCTACGTACTCATCTCCCTCTCATCCAGTCCTATCCTGGCATTCGGACAACACCGGCTATTCAAAGACTCTTTCGATCGCGGAAAACTTTCGTCAGATAGAGCTTCCGTCCTGGACAGCGAATACGGAGATGCACCATCAACGACACAAACTTCAGAACAAAGAGGTGGTGTCCTCATGCGCCATCGAGCGAATGCGAGTGGGATGTTTAGTGGTTTATGGGATGGTGTTTTGTTTAAGAAAGGTCCCAGTCCAAATCGATTTTCCGTATAAGAAAGTATTTTTTGAACCCGCGCGGAAACTGGAATGGACCTCTTGTCAGTGGCGCTTGTTGCATGCGATCTGCCCTGAGACGTCATGAGGTTATGCTTCATATGTTGTGCGAATGTTGTATTGTGGAGTGGGAAGGATTGCCACGATGGGTTTTGTCAGGTTTTGTCGGTTGCCTTGTCGATGCTTGGGAGGATGATGACGAAGGCTGCCGCACTGGGGTACTCGTATGTGGTCGGCTACAGTGGTTACCAGGTCGCGCGCTACGTATTTATTCTTAATTATGTTATACCCAGTCACAATAGCTATCATAATACATACACAATCGATACCTGTCGTCGATAATTGTACCTTGATCTACACCCATATGGTCTCCTCTAATACAGCTCGCGTCATACAGAACGACATGAAAAGATCGTCAGGGGCACCTTATTGTAGGGTGGTAAAGATAGGTCGAGGGCGTGAGCAGAAACTCGTTCACGCGTTTAAGCGTTGCACGAGATGGATTCGCTCTAGGCACACTCGCGATAACCCACTCAAGGCGCGTCCGAATGGATTGCTTATCAGCTTGAAAAAAGACAAAAAGTCAGAAGATGAGCTTCAGTGGAAAGGTAGGTGATCACCTTGGGTTCTCTGACCTTCCTTCATCAGCGCCCCGTTTTGATCGAAGAAGAGCTGAATGGCAACGATAGCCAGGGCCACGCTCATATCCAATCGCGTACCGGGATCGTTCCCGCGTCCTTCAAGTATACATATTTTTCTCGGCGTATCTGAGAACAAATGGCTTTTGATGAAGGGGACGGTAGTGGGTAGGATATGCTGCAGAAAATGCGCGTCGGGCCTAGCTTTACCCTTGGCTAATGCGAGGACGTGAAGGATGTGGTGAGGAGGGGCGCTACCGCTGACGAGAGCACCAGGAACCTGAGAGCTAGTTCTAGGATCGACTGAAGAGGATGAAAAGTCAAGGATGACGTAGGCCGCATTTCCACCCTTCAGCGGCTCTGATCGTAACGATGATACCAGGGAATCAAAGTCAGATGGTGAGAAGGAAGCGATTAGGATTTGACCATTCGTTTTGTGGATAGGCGTGGGTGAGAGGTCGCGTAGAAGAGTATTTGCATCAGATGTCGCAGGGGAGGGGTCAGTCGACGAGAGTAACTGGTTGATTAATTTCTCCAAACTGGCGCGAGGGCATGCTATTAGCTCTTCACGGTGTCTCCAGAATAGTTGTGGCGTCAAACCCTTGAATTCAAACGCGTCAGATAGAGACCAGCACTCCAACAAGGGACGTACCATTCCCCAAAGCTCGTGATCATCTCCAGATCCTTGAACGTAGGCGTAACCGCCTACGCGTCGTTCCGTTCCAGCTTCAACTTGCTTAGAGGCGGACACACAAATGATGGGAAGGAAAGCCGCTGCACAAGTTTTGGAATTGAGTGCAGGGAACGTCGTTGTCGAGGGTGTGATCCAGAACGGTCGAAGTGGTGCAGAGATATCCAGCGGAAGTTCAAACGAGGAACCCTACAATCTCAGCATCAGGACGTGTGGTGTTCAAGGTAACATGAGAAGTACTCACAGCTAATGCCTTTGCCCAACCATGAAGCCTTTCATCTATTTGATGGTGCTCCTGCGCACTGACCACTCCAGGAGGTGTATACAGTTTCGTATCCCAGTCAGTTGGAGAACGAGGTTCCGCCTCGTGTTTTTGCCGTCGAATTAGGATTGCACGGTTGATAACCGCACACCAGATTGGCACTGTCTTGGATAGTGCATCAGGCATCCGTTTTCCGGCTCGTGTTGAATCGACGAGGACTATCCTAGGATGACCATGATCAACGTCTACTCGGGGGCGGCGAACGAAACTGCTTACCCAGATTTCTCGGAGACAAGAGGCAAGAGGTGTAGGTTTGCCCTTCTCAGGTTAAATCCCCAGTTACCCGTATGGCCGTCGGTAGATTTGAAATACGCAGGCGTTTCATTCGCCTAGAAGTTTGTTCGTTCATAAATTTGCTGTCAACCCGGGTGACGACTGACGAGAGCTGGGTCTGTATACCAAGCACCACAACGCAAGTTTGCTGTTCAGAGGCAAGAATTTTGGTTATTGGATACTTTGAATAAAACAAACGCAGGCTTACGAAGGAGCGGAAAATCAGGATAATGGTCATTGACCCTGTTAACGAAGCTAATGTCCTCTTCTATAGAATGCAGACGGTTGTAGATGTCAAGAGATTCTTTGCGAAGAGCGGCGAGAGCGTCAGCATGAGCTTGTCTATGGTCGAAGGTAAATTCATCGTGGTGGAACATGATCAACAAAGGAACAAGCCATCAGATACATCAACAGCCTCGCGATCGCCTTACGGCACAGTCACCTCGCTCAAGCCTGCTCAAGCGCTCAAGCACTGGATTCGAAAAAATAGGATTGTATATTCCAGGCATCATTAAATACGTGATGGGCATAGATAAAGTTGACTATCGTCACATCGCTCGAGTAATTTGATTTTCTCTGAGTCCACTCGTGAATCGTAAATGTTCTTCTTGACACCGTAAGCGTAGCGGTAAATCGGTTTTAGATATCTTCCCTTTTAGTGGTTAACACAGACATTACTTGCATCTCAAAGGGGTTCGAAGGTTCGGAGAGAGCCTTGAGCTTGTCCCTCATAAACTCTAGGGTTATTGCTATCGTCCATCGGAGAGAGTGGGGAAAGTGGTCCTTCAGCTGCTGTGGGGCTTTCACTCTGCCTGGGAACGGCACCATTTTCTGCATACGAAAGTTCCGCACTGGAGTTTGAAATTCGTTCACTATTGCTGTCTGTTTCGTCTTCGTTGTGGTGATCATTGTGTATTAAAGATGCCAACGATCCTCGGTCGGTAGATGGCTGAGTTAAGACTGTGGGATGGCCCAAGGCTTGAGGGCTTGCGTCGTGGTTTTCGCTACTATTCTGTTGAGAAGGGGGTAAGGGAATTCCGAAGGTCTGTTTCATGGCTGTCAGGTTTCTACCTCCCCAACATGTGAAACATGCTGAGGAACTGACTTTTTTCTCGATGGTTGAAGGTGGTAAGGATGCTCCCCAGTCTTCCTAACGCTTTATTAGATTTGGTTCATAAGCCTAAGTTCAGAACCGCGCACCCTCCGTCTTGTATTGACCGTTGCCACCCAGCGCTTCACAATCGGCGCAACGTCGCTGAACACCCTTTGCATATCATGTGGGCGGCGTTCTTTCGCTATCCTCGTGCTGAGACGATTGAGTCGGCTGATTACATTCACATTATAAGCTATGGTTATAGAATGCGCGGTTGACTCAGTAACATACCGCCTGAGATTCTGTAATGTGTCGCTGGATAACGGAATGATCATCTTCGCCTCGTGCATCGCCATATAATAGTCTAAGACCCACAACGCTTGGTCGAGGGATGATGATCCAGGACCCCCAGGCTATAATAAACGTGGTTATTGAATTGGGTTGTATTCGAGGATGAAATTACTTGCTACTACCTTCTCCTGGATTACGCCCCGACACACAGAAATCAGCCCACGGATATGGCGAGCTATCCCTTGCAAATATTCCTCGGTACGTCGAACATCTTCTTCCTCAGCAACAATAGATACCGAATCAATAGATTCTGGACCGTCCCCAGCCTCAAAGTGTTCAATCGCACCCAGATTCTCGAAATGTTCCGGAAGAAAGTCCAATCGTGATTTTTGTGATTCTTGATTAAGAGCACCAGTCGGACTGGCTGGAGTTCGTATGATTCGTTGCGCTCCAGGGATACTTGGATATTCGCCTAGCAGCTCGGGCAGAGAGTCTCGACTCTGAGTTGTTCGTCGTTGAGGTTCGGGTGACGAGTAAATGGGATTCTGATCTCCGGCATGGGTAAGGTCTCCGCGCTCTACTGGTACTCGTCGATTAAAATGAACATTTGCGCTATTGGGCAGTTCAGGAGCAGCTTCAGTACGAGATTCCAGCGCCTGACGTAAAGCCGGATGGTTTGTGAAGTTCCCTTGAGTTTCAAAGTCAACTCGAGCAGGGAGCGAAGGAATCAGAGGGGTCTGAGGAACTTGAAGCCTGTCTTGTTGCCCAGAGGGAGCCTGTGAAGACTGAATTATCTGAGGCCGGTCGGGATCGCTTTCATATCTGCTTCGAGCTCGATGTGCCCGCCGCTGAGGGACTCTCTTATAGTACGTCGCCCTGTTGTTTGGTGACGCCCAGTTTGTAGTCACGGGGATGTGTGGCGTATAGTCGGCTCTCTGTCGGCGGGCTGGATCAGGAATAAACTGCTGTGTATGTGGCGGGAAGGGTGAGGCGTATCGAAGCTGTGATAGATCATAGCTAGGCCCAGAGGGTGCAGGATAGGGTAAAGATCCGAGACCCTGCGCGCCGCTTGGAAGTGGAGCTGGATTGTGTTGATTTCTTGTTTGACGAGGAGGCCCAGAATTCGAAGTGCCATATTGTACCTCAAAGTGCGTGTAAAGGTCATTGAAAACGTGGTTGATGTGGCGGATGACCAGCTCTGTTGATCTTTGGCGGCAATGTTGGTTGAGTTGATCTATGTTCTCGAGATCCTCAGGTTCATGATCCCTGCTGAAGAGCCTACGAAACACGCTGCGGACCATGGATAAGACTCAGTGATGGTTTGAAGTCTGGGTGAGCGATAATTCCATAAGTCAGGCCTTTTATGAGCGGTATTGATGTGGCGAGAACGTCCCATTAGAGAACACAGCAATTGTCCTTGATTCGGAAGAGGCAAGGGCATCAGAGAGCATGTTAGCCAAATCGAGTGGTCGGGGAGTCCCAGCGGAGGTACTTTGTTGCCTATCAGCGCCTCGTTATGTTTTTTGAAACTCCGAAGCGTCACAAGGATATCAGGGACCAGCGGTGCTGTTACAAGGCCGTTTCTTATAAGAGGCCACACAACCTACGTATACAATAAGAGGATTGGCAAGACAACAGCTGTTGAGTTAAAAGTCGCAGCATCAGCTAAGCTAAAGCGGTCAGAAGGACTCTTGTGTTAATTTTGACTAGCCCGATCAGATTGCCGATCAATCGCGATCAGAAATTTCTGAAGTGACTCCGTACTAGTGATACAACTCTTCTCTCCTCACCCAGCGAAACGCCAGTCGTAAGTCAGATGGCAGCGGGCGACACAACGAAAGGACTGTATCCTTCCACTTCTCCTGACATTCCACCGTATAAGCTCACGACCATCTATCTTCCTTCACCTTTTCCTGAGGGTACATCGACTCCGATTGCGACACTGCTTCCGCCCTCTTTATCGAGCACTTTATTTAGTACTGGCCAACTTCCACCTTTTGCAACACCATACCCCGATGATCCATCTTACGAAGTTCTCGATACCCCTACGAAAGGTTTCGGCATGTTCGCGACCCGTTCGATTGAAGCAGGGGAGCTCATACTAAACGAGCATCCTGTGCTAATTGTTCCCGAAATACCGCTACCACACGACTCGCCTGCTTGGGATGATATGGGCTTGAGTCTTCCAGAGAAGCAGAGGACAGAAATGCTGACAATGGCCAATTGTCGACCGGTGGAAGAGTGCCCCAGTTCAGTCGAGGGCATAGTACGCACGAATGCATTGGTACTCGACCTGATACCCCGCACAAAGAAGGCGAAACGCCAGCCAGGAGACAATGAAATGGTACCCGTGCAACGATTCGGAGGTGTCTTTCTGAAGATCAATAGGTGTAATCATAGCTGCGGACCAAACGCAGCCCACAAATGGGATATCTCCAATTTGTCGTCTAAGCTGTACGCATTGCGAAAAATACAGCCTGGGGAGGAAATCACTATTTTCTATACCGATGTGACTCAATCTCGGGATATTCGCCGCGCTGAACTAGAGAAAAATCATCGTTTTCTTTGCACATGCCTGCACTGTTCTCCATCATCGTCAGTGGCCCCCGAAGTAGAAGCCTCAATATACCAAAGCGATGAAAATCGTCACCAGCTTCGACACTGGCTCTCAACTCATCCTTCCTACCTGGAGGACGTCATTCAGCGATGGGCGAATGTCGCCCTACCTGGTCGACGCCAGGGAACCCTGGAGGACGAGAACGGTGGCGAGTCACCTGAGAGCCCTCGGACTTCCGGAGGTGGAGCCGTCGTTCCTCTACAGCAGGAAGGACCAAACGAAGAAGAACAGGGCGACGTAGCAGACTGGGAGGATGAGGAAGGCTGGGAGGATGGAGACGACTGGGTGGCTGAGGGCGAGTTCCGGTATTTGAGCAGAGCGGCTTTCGTGTCCGCGTACAACAGCAACCAGGCGGATTTTGTAGCGGTCGAAGAGGACGTAGGCCTCTTTGAAGTAAAAGCGAAAGTATGTCATTGTGAATCAGTATTCCAAGCGACTTGATTCTAACTAGTACCTTGCTCAGACGGGACACGAGATGCATGCTCTCCTGACTATGACAAAGCGGTGTCTATTTCATTGGTCGCATAGCAGCTTGCCAAGACCGCACAGCATTGTCTGGAGGGAGGATTTTGGCAATCGCCTGTACATCGAGACGGATAATATCGAAACGGCGCGAGCTGCGTGCCTAAACGTTGTCACTCTCCAACACTATCGCCACCCTGAAGTTAAGGTCGTCGACAGATTAGATGCTGCATACCTCATTCGGCGTCGCGTCATGGCCAAACCAAGTGTGCAGATCGGCGGTTGGATTCGAATCGCACATGGCAAGTACAAGGGCGACATCGCATATGTGTTCGACGTGAAAGAGGAGGGTGTAGGTCTTGCAGCTGAGAACACGCTGAGTGTTCTCTTGGTTCCTCGTATTGACCATGAGGCGATCATCAAGCGCTGCCAGAGACAGCAGCTCCTCAAGGAACATCGCGCACGAACCAGGGAATATGAGGCTCGCATGGCCGAAAACCCCGAAGCTCGACTTGTCCCTCCTCGCCCTCCGACTCCTCCTCCTCGTCCTTCTCGCAAACAACGCAAGAACCAGCCTCGTATCAAGCAAGGGCTCTTGGATGCGAGTAGAGTTCCTCCCTCGGCCATCGAGCGCGTACCGGCAAACAAACGGCTCGATCTCGAGCACTGGAAGGCCGACGCCTGTCTCTTTGACGCGTCGGGCTTTCTGCTTCAGCGTGGTTTGGGCCCTTTGCAGTACAGTAAAGACCCTGCCACCCCTAGTCTCGAAGAACTGGAATGGTTCAGTCGGTGTGCCAATGTGGCTCCAGACACTCTCTCCATCCATCTTCGTCGGATGGAGCTGGAGTCCATGAGTGCCGGGACGCACGTCAGAGTGCGTGGAGAGGAGGCTGTGGAATGGGATGGGATGGTACAGGACATGTATGACGATGTCATTGTAGTTCGAGAGCGGGGTTCAATCTATCAGCGTACGGTGGAGAGAAAATACGTGTACCGCTGGTTTTACATTGGAGACCGTGTTCAGGTGGCCGCAGGGCCTTGTAAGAGTTTGGTCGCATGGGTTGTCTACGTGAACAGCGAGTCGCGTATCGCCGTTATTCAAGACCTCGTCAAACAGGTGGGAGGAGTACTGAACGATTCATATGTTCCTTGCTCATGTATCATCTAGGAAACTACAGCAGTCTCGTTTCATTACTTGACTGAAGCTCCTGACGACCGCATCTTTCACGTACCATCGACAAGTGACAAGGGGAAAAAAAGGATGAACGTACCTGACGTGCCGCAAACGACAGTCAACACGCCAATCAGGCTTCAGAAACATGACCTCCTGAAGTACTTGGTGAAGGCAGAGGTCGTCGTTGACAGAGGAGAGCATGCAGGTCGGAAAGGCAGGGTGGCAGCGGTCAAGCATCTGAGAAGGGTCAGTGTTGTATTGGAACAGAGCAACACTGCTGCAGGCGGAGTGGTTGACCTGCGCGCTCGCAGACTCCATTATCGTTTGTGAGTATTTCGTAGTACTCATTGTTTTTGCTATACTGACATTGTCACAGCGACCCGGCGGGGCCATATTTCCGCCTAGACGCAGATGATCTCGTCCTCTATCCTGTACCCTCAAAGCGGCCACCAGTCCTGTATCAGAAACTGAAGGGAATGAGTGTGTTAGCGAGGAATGGAGCATGGAAAGAGCGCAGGGGGAGGATTCATAGCATCGAAGAAACGGGCAGAGCCCTTGTGGATTTTGACGCCGCGAACACTTCGGGGAGTAAGCTGCAGGAGATCAGCGCAGAAGACTTGTTGTATCAACAGTAAGTGTTAACTCGTTGACTAGATGCCTTCCTTCGTTAAATGAGAAAATCAGTTATCCTGGCGGCCCGTTCTTCCAGCTTGACGAAAAGAAGGAGCTAGTGCCCGCTCCCGAAGCAGGTCACCTCGTCAAAAGTGGCTTCGTCAACCTTGACGACCACCCACGCCGCAACGACCCGGACTACTACATCAGCCCCCAACGTCTAATGACAACATGGGGCAGCATACTTAGCAGGCAAGCGGATATGGAAGAGAATCGCGATTTAGATGGCGATTTCGATACAATTCGTGAGTGTACTGTGTTCTACATTTTCGCTAATCTGACTTGGGGACTGCAGCCGCTGGTCACTACTTCAACATGCTGCAGCAAAGGGTGTTGAAGGAGAAACCCGGGCTTAGGATCTTTTTCAAGGTCCGAGAAGATCTACCAGCACTGCGTCAAGGTGCTGGCAAAACCGGCTATTTCTCTGGCATCGAAGGCAGCGAGGTCAGGCTCACGAGCCCAGAAACGGGTGCGACGTTCAAGGAGCACTATCAGGCACTCGTACCGGCACCTCTAGCGACCAAGACGGGTTGGGTGGTCGTGTGCGACAACTCAACCGAGATGCGGCATGCTCTGGGCGCCCATTGGTATGTGAGAGAGGTCCGCGGGGAGGTTGCACATGTATATCCGTCTAGCCACAACAAGACTGATATTCATGTCTTGAAGACGTGGCAGTTGGCTAGAACGGAACCGGCGCCCCGTGTCAAGAAATATTGAGGTATTCGCATTATCTACTGTTATTTCCTTACTGACGTGATAGAACCTCCAGCTCCACCATCGTCGCTACGTGTTCTTCGCTTGCGTCTCGCTCGAACTGTAGTCTTTCTTCCCTTGTTCTGTCGGCAGTTGGTTTTTGCGCCCCTCCAGAGACAATCCTCGTCGCGATCTTCATTTCTCCATCTCTATATTTGCTCTTGTTGTTGGATCATTTGTTGTCGTATACGCTGCCTGTGTTCTTTCGTGTCTGCTCTGTTGCATTGCTATCTGTATGATTTGTTATTTCGTTGTGCTGGTTTCTAATGACAGATCTGGTTTTGGTTGCGGTTAACGGTGCTCGAAGTGCAGGACATGCCGAATATAACAGCTTGTTGACCTCATTCTACGGTAAGTTCCTCTTCCAACCGGTGACCCTCTGTGCCGTCAGTGTATACAGAGGTCTTGCTGGACTTCGCGTTTTCGGCTTCAAAAACTTGTTTCCTGGGAGAAATTCTCTGTAGGAGAATTTCTCCGAAACTTCAGTTTTATCAGCCTCACCACGAAATCCATCAAGACTCTGTATTTGCAACTGACATGTCACTAGAGTCACCTGGAAGGAACAGGAACTTCTCGTTTCCTGAGCTCAACGCTGAAATGACTGAGAGACATGCCAACATAATGACCACATTCGGTCACAGCAAACATCAGCTCTCGAGACAGAAAATTCCTGTTACCACTGGAATTCTCGGTGCTCGAGACAGAAAATTCCGGTCCAGACAGAACTTCTCGGCGCTCGAGACCGGAAATTCTCGGCGCCAATGACCGAAAATTCCAGTCATCACTGGAAATTTGAGTTTCCGACCTGAAATTTCCAGTGAGAACAGGAAATTCTCGGCGGCTACAGGAATTCTCGGCGCCATCTTCGAGAAAAAGACAGAGCGCTTATCTCGAAAACCACCAGCGCCAGTTTCGAGACTGGAAAAACGGGCGCCTATGACTGGAATTTTCTGTGGCCACTGGAAATTCAGGGTCAAAGCACGGGCGTACTTAGAGTGCTAGTTTATTAGGCACTCACAATGTTTACATTTACGGCCACTCAAACTTTTAATGTTTGTGTGTCAAGTGGACGTCCACTACCAGCCTTATATTGTTAGGACCAAACAAAGACACTGAATCTGGTCCTCGAATCACTCCTCATGATACCTCCAAGCGTTAGATCCACATAGCCACTTGCAAATGCAGGAGGTTTGACTTCCCCACTGCATGTTTATTGTTTGCTCTGAGATGAAAAACTTCATGATGAATCCAAATACACTGCAGACAACAATATAGTACATTACATATCATGGAAGCAGAAAAGCATAGAGACTGAAAATAAGACCACGTAGCAAAACACTCATCAATACCACACCTCAAACCTCGAAATACTCCCAAGCCTCAACCAACCCGTCCGTAAACTTCGAAACAGCCACCCACGTCGGCAAGAACGCCAAAACCTCCTCCAACATTGGAATCTTCGCACTCCTAAATCCACCGTTGACTGGATCCTCACCTTCACTTGGCAAACCCGCACTAGCGCTAGCAAATTCCGCCCACTCACACGCAACTCTGCCTTTGATCCCTTCACCTAAACCATAGTTATCCCTCCACTCGATGTCAACAGTAAAGTCTTTGTTATACTCTCGAGACCAAAGACGGAGCTCTTTGAGACCGGGTTCATGGATGCGGTAAGGGTATTGCATGCCGTTCGAGGAACCTTGGACTACATACTTGATGATAGGCTGTTTGTCAAAGTAGAGTCGGCAGTTTTTAGTGTTGGTACCGTGAATGGTGATTCGAGCGGTAGTAGTGGATGTGCGGAGAAACTGGGCATTGAAGAAGTTGGCGCCTGGTCCTACAGGGGTCGTCTCGTTGTGTGGAGTAGACGCCGCACCGGGATCGGGGAACGCAACACCTCCCGACCAGGTACAGCCTATCAACCCAGGCTTGGTGGTACTAGGGATGCAGGTGATGTTCTTGCCATGGGCGCTGGGAAGAGTGGGTATGATATCGGACTCGAGGAATTCATGAACGCCATAGAATGAAGTGGTGATATTACGGATTACGGGGACGCGTGCAGCATTGACGGCGGATAGCTGCGTAGATAGAGGGCTTGTTGTAACGGCACCCTCGAGCTGAACTTGCTGTTGGAAGTAGATCTTGAGAGGAGCATCGGGGTTAAATGGGAACACGACAAGCGACCATATACCGAAGACGACGACGAAAATGAGCAGGATAGAGCCGATACTGCGATGGATATGGAAACTGAAGGGTGCCAGTGGGAGAACAAGCAGGAAACCAATCAGGGAGGCTGAGGCGTAGACTGGAGGAGTAAACGTCAGAGGCGACCGTAAATCACATTAACAAGGATACGTACCCGTAGCCTTGCTATTCCCATCGGCCAGTGTCTGACACGTGGCATCAAGTAGCAAGTTGCCGATGTGAGCTGCAAGGATGACGGGAGCGGGCACAGTGAAGATAAACTGGAGCGACCACCAGTCGATCAATTTTTCATCTTCGCGCTTATGGCTCTCATCATGCTCCCTCGAGCCACTGTCGTTCTCTGTATAACCGCCATGACCATTATCTTGCCCCTGGACCAAAGGTGTTTGTTCGGTTGGCTCCTCGTGATGGATTCGAGGTCCGTACGATGATGGTGACCCTGAGCGGGACCTGTGCTCTATCGGGACGAAGGCAGTGGGGAGATGCCTAACCGAAAAGATCGTGTCGAGCGAGCGAACAGACGACGCGAGCCATAAACCAAGACTCCAGAAAGTGACAAGGTAGAGGCCGCCTATCTCGGATTTTCCGATTGCAATCGTTGAGAGCAGTAGTAGGATCCAGGAGAGGAAATACGATTGGAGAATAATGATTTCTTTCTGGTTTTCGGCGGAGGATTCAACCACGTCATCGTGAGGTGCTGCAGGAAGGTCGTATGCGATGATCCATGTGAATGTGACGAAGCTGACGGAGGTAAGGCAGAAGAGGACAATATATGGACTGGAATAAACGATCTGAAGAAATAGATTTAGTGGATAGATATGCAGAGTGCCGGAGGTATGCGCACGTAAGGGTTGGCCTTGACAGAAATGAGTACCAACAGGGCTTGAACAGCCAAGGTGACGATGATAGCCACCCAGAATTTGGACCACCGCCAGATCAGACGATAGTCTGTGAATATACGGGTGAAAATAGATCGGAGCCGAGGCCGCTCACGTTCTTCTGAGTGGCCCTTTTGAGCGGCTTTGATGACGGCTTGAATGAAGAGAAGGGCGATGAGGAGAATCGGCCCAAGGATGAGGAAGATGATGTTGAATATGTAAAGCGAATTGAGTGGGAATAATACAAGCCGAACAGAGAAAACTACGTGAAATGAAATCCTCGTGAGTGATCAAAGGGAGATATGGTGTCATTCCATGACTCACGATCGAAGTAAACAGCTGGGACGTAATTGTCCGGATCATGGGTTGCCGATTCGCTCAGCAAACTCGCTCCAGCTCCTCTCGCAGCTTCCATCATAGCCCACAAGCTCCGCTCCTGTCCGTCCGTATAGGGTATAGCGTCGAATTTTGTGTGATACTTGCTGCGGCCTTTGTAGAAAGCAAGATCGAGACCTTGCATGTTGGCCCCATCGGTGTAGACTTCATAGTCGGTGCCAGAGCGAATGGCACCTCGTTTGAAAGCGTCGGCAGAGAGGACATTGGCATGGGGTCGAGGCACGTTGCGACTTTTGAAAGCTCGGAGAACGGCCGAAGAAGTCGCTCGAAATAAAATCGGGCGTCTAAGGAAGACAGGGGAAATGTTAATATTGTGACGAACGTGGAGCGCGAGAAGTAAGTTGTTACGCACCCTCCTGATGCTGCTCCCTCGAGGTTGAGGAAAGAGTCGGGGATTTGGGACCAAGGGTGTTGAAGGAAACTGGGCAAACAATCAGACTGGTATATAACCCGAATGAGAGATAGACGTACGCATGAGCTCCGTTGAGCCAGTCCTCTTCGCCGTTGTTGATATTGAATATGGCTGTGCGCTCCGTGCGATGCTTTGAGAAGTACTCGATCAGCTGTAGAAGAGTGACGACACCCATTCCATCGTCGGTAGTTCCAGGTGCAGTCGAGACCGAATCGTAGTGGGCTGAGAAGAGAACACCACTCTTATCCCAGAAGTCGGGATTGGTTCCATCAACTTTGACGAGTACATTTGTTCCTTCAAAATAAACGCCGTAAGAACTAGAGGCCCAGGAGCCGTTCGAGCGAAGGTCGTCGACAACATGTACGTGCGGGTATTCATCGGCAATCGAGTAAACTCTCTCCAGGATATACTGTCGTACATAGTCGTTCGCGTGAGAGTTGTATGGATGCGGACGCTCTGTGATCTAGTAGAGGTCAGAACAAGCGTGGAGTAATTATGATGAACTTACATGGTGCAGATCGTTGTAGGCGCTCTCTAGACTGAGCCCCTGTTGATCCTTTGGGGCATCGGGCAACACATTCTCCCAGAACACGAGGAATAGGATGACAATATATGAGACTAGGACCGCGGATGATACAGACCCACTGCTGAACGACGGGGTCCTGAGATTCATCGTGCAGGAACAAGGAAGGGTATAATTAACGCTCGCGACTACTTATTTATGACTTCACGTGATCGTGCCTAAATGTGCTCACCAGTTGCATCACCAAGCATCACTTGTCCCACGAGAAACCTTTCGTCTGTCACTACACCCGCGTCCGGCCGCATCATTCAAGTCCTTTTATCAGAAGCCGAGATGCTCGCGACCGTAGAGAATCTCAAAAGCGTGCCCTAAAGTCCCGGCGTCTTGTATATGTTTGACAGTCAGCCAGTTTTAAGCAGAGCAAAGTGAGGCTACTGGTCCCAATCTCCCAATAACAGGATCTTAGAATAAACATAAATCAGTCCGGCCGACACGTCATATAGAGATGAAGTCGGTACGTGACCGCAAATACCTCAGAAATATCCCCCTTTTTAAGCACAACATATTGGTGTAAGTTAGGGAACTGTGGATCACTCGACTGTTCTTGACAACTTGTGCGACCCTCCCCATCGAGATCGGGTGTGAGCCGGGGAATGAACCGGGCGGCTGGATTCTTCTCTGAGAAAGTTCACTCTTCTGGAACGTTGTCGTGGAGAGCATGAACTACGAGGATGTTCAGAGTTTATTGTTGACCGACTTAAACCAGAATATCGATCACGCCGTATCAATAGCTGACAGTGAAGACATAATCAATAGGTTTCGTGACTTGGAGTCCGTGATTCAGAGTGCCTTGCAAGCTCTGAGCGACAAGAAAGACTCCATTTGCTCAATCGGTATAGGTCGTGTGTCGGCCGTCATCCAACTCGACATTCAGCAACTGTTAGATGCTGTTGTTGAGACTATACATGAGTTTGTCCCTATGGGATAATTTTATTCAGCTTCTTTCAATGCAAGCGCATATTGACTTTGCCTCCGGCCGCACTCTGCGCGAGACTGCGCCTGAATTAGAAAGGCGGCCGTCAGGGTCAGCTCATCGCTAAACTACTCCAGCGACTGGAACCAGAATGGCTAGGGCAAAACGACGATGGTCCTCGCGCTTCAGCCTAGTAATCATTGATTTTGGCCAATGGGAAACATGAAGTTTGGGCACGAGGATGTTCTCCCACTCTCAGTGTGACGCTACGAACAGCATACATGCTCATTCACACCGCTTTTGCAGCTACCGACTAGACTAGAAGTACCTGCATGTTGACCTTCTCTGTGATGTTACACTATGGCCATCGCCAATAACGACAATGCTTGGCCGAATTCCCTGCTTAATCTCAATCTGTGCGTAAATAGTTTTATGCAGAGCGCGGTGGCTCCTGCCCCATTTCATAAATTATGGCTGTGGGTTCGAGCGCGAGTAGGACTTAAGGAATGTGCACGGAAGAGCCATTGTTAGCAATGATAAAACGATCCAGTAGTAACTCTCTGGTTATATCTCACGTCCTCGACAGTCGGCCGAGCGTATAAGATTAGACCACTTCGATAACACTTAAGTACAGAAACGAAATTCTCCACGCTAATAGCTATAGCGTCGAGTTTCTATGAGGTGCGACATCAAGTCAGTATTTGGGAGAAGTACCTACTGGTCGTAGATGCCGTACAAGGCGGTCTGTTTATTTCGAAATTGTCCATAACTGGAGGTGGTGACGGAACGATGTACTTGGAGTCGAGACAAGGAGCAGGCGAGATCCTAAATAAGGCGATTCGCAGACACTTTCGCAGTACGGAGAATTATCGACGAGACACTATGATGTAGCCACGAGAGCTGAGAGGGTAGTGCGTGTCCAGTGGAAAGTACGATACTCTTTTTCGCGAGGGAATAGGTTGCTTGACATATTTACACAATGTAGACGTCGAATGAGCGTGGGAGGAAGCCTGGGAATCGATAAGGGAGTGGCTGTGCAAAGCTTTGAGCCTTCACGGAGACTGCAATGGACCCCGTCGTGCCGCCTGAAATAACCGCCGAACTGACCCAGATTCTCTCGAATCTGGTGCAGGGTGACAACGAAATCCGACAAAAGTACGCCTATAAAAAGCCAGGCTGATAAATTCTGACCGAACTTGCAGTGCAGAACAAGCTGTTAATGAACGGCTCGCGCAGACCCCGGAGCTGTATCTCCTCGCGCTGACCCAGTTCGCCATCGTGGCTGAACTGGACGTGATGCGCTCCTTCTCCCTCGTGCTTCTCCGCAGGTTGCTGTTTCGAGCCTCGCCCCGGACCCACGCAGCCACATTCCCCGCGTTTGACGCTCTACGACCATCTCTCCTCGAATACCCTCAGCACCCTCCAACGGCTCCTGCTTTCATCGTTGTCGAACGAACATGTGCCGGACGTGCGCAAAAAAGGCCGTGGATACAATCACCGACCTCGCAAACCAGGAAATGGCGAGAGGGAGACCATGGCATGCGTTGCAAGCCCAGGCCTTTTCCATGGCACAGGCGCAAACGGCTGCCGCTCTCCGAGAAAGCGCGTTCCGTGTCTTCGCCGGCTGTCCGAATCTCGTGATGGACCTCCAGACGGAGGCTGTATTGGGCGTCTTTCAAAGGGGCCTACAGGACTCGGAGAGTGTACCGGTGGGTTTTATCACAACTATTTCTGCCAATTCTGATCTCTTCCAGGTCCGCCATGCAGCTCTTATGGCGGCTGTTGAGTATCTCACAGCCGCAGATGCTCAACAGCTCTCACGCTCTCGACCTCTTATCAATCCCATGCTCGAAAGTGTCCACGCCCTCTCCCAATCTCTCTCCCATCCTTCAACGTCTTCAAAAACAGTGTACCAACAACTGACCCAGTTCCTTACGACTCTTACACCGCTTTGTTCATCCCATCCGACCCTCTTCTCCCCCCATCTCCAAGCCATTCTATCTTTCCTCCCACAGCTTATCCTTCTCCAAGTCGACGCTGGACCTACCCCAACGGTCGGCCAACCATACCCTTCTGGCGGACCTAGACAATCAGCGTTCGAGTTTCCACCTTCCACTTCAAGTGTGGCTGCAGACCCCGATTTTGACGATGAAGCTGAAGCGCGGTCGACGATGCGACTCACTGCGCTTGAGTTTATGATCAGTTTATCCGAAGCCAAGCCATCGATGGTTCGTAAGGATGCTAATTGGGTTGGAGTAATAGTTAGAGCGTGCTTGGAAGGGATGGGTGAGCTTGATGAGGACGAGGATATTAATGTTTGGTTGAAAGAGGATGTGAGTGTTCCATTTATATATTCTTTGATGTGCTCAACATTTCGTAGCCTTCGGTATCTTCTGGAACAGCAGACGACTCACCTCCCACTCTCTACGAACAATCCCTCGACCGCATCGCCTGCGCACTCGGAGGCCGTGCTGTCCTCCCTCCTGCATTTGAGAAAATACCCTCCATGCTCGCAAGCTATGATTGGAGAACACGTCACGCCGGTTTGATGGCCATCGCAGCAATTGCCGAAGGAACAGGAAAAGTCATGTTGAAAGAACTAGGAAAAATTGTTGAGTGAGTGATGGGTAGATTTGTATCAACTCGCTCCTGATCCAGTTTTTTATAGTCTCGTAACGCCCATGTTCAGGGATTCACATCCCCGCGTGCGTCATGCCGCATGTCAGTGCATGTAAGAAATAACTCCTTATCACCCGCTTCATCATGTCTGATCGATATAGAGGTCAACTATGCACGGATCTCGAGGTACGATTCCCATGTTTACTCCTTTCAAAAGGTACCCAACGTCTTGTACAGGAAGTGATGCAAGAACAATACCACCAACAACTCTTCGCCGTCCTCATACCCACCCTCGAAGATCCCGAACCTCGCGTCCACTCCCACGCCGCTTCTGCTCTAATCAACTTCTGCGAAGGCGTCGAACACTCGACTCTCATCCCCTACCTCGACCCAATAGTCGAACGTCTCCTTCGACTCCTCAATCCCAGTGGTGAAGAAGGTCAGGTAAGACGATATGTACAAGAACAGGCTATTACTACATTGGCTATGGTTGCCGATGCGAGTGAGAGCACGTTTGCTAGGCATTATCCGACGATTATGCCGCTTTTGTTGAATGTGTTGAGAAATACGGTTGACGGAGCTGAGGAAGGGAGGAGGGAGTATCAAAGGCTGAGGGTCAAGGCTATGGAATGTGCTGGACTCGTTGGTCAGTATCCACTTTCGCCTGTTATGTTTGGATCAACTTGTATAACGCTATGCAGCTATCGCTGTTGGTCGAGACGTTTTCCGTCCCGATTCGAGTGCACTAATCGAATTGCTCGTTCGTATACAAAGTGCGTTTCTCCCCCATCCATGCCTATATCTTTACCTCATCAAGCGTATAGAGAGCCCTGCAGACCCGAACGATACACAACTAACCTATTACCTTATCTCGACATGGGCTAAAATCGGTCAAGCGCTCGGAGAAGAATTCGAACCTTACCTACCTCTCGTAATGACAAGCATCCTCGCTACCGCTAGCGCGAAAACTGATATCTCGGTTTACGGTGCGCTCATTCATCTTCCTTCTCTTCTTCATGAACTCACCAGGTCATGCGTAGAGGACGACGATGAAGAGGCTAATACCGAACGGGAAGGTTGGGAAACTGTCACTGTTGATGGAAGAACCATGGGTATCAAGACTTCAGCGCTTGAAGAGAAGTGCCAAGCGTTTGAGACGTTGCTCATTTATTGTTCGACCCTCGGAGGCAAATACGCTCCGTACCTTTCTCAAACTCTCGAGATCTGTTTACCCTGTCTCAAATTCGACTTTCATGAAGGGGTACGAGAAGCCAGTGCTATGTACGTCTCCTCATTTTAGTCCACATCCCAGCATTACTTATCTTCTGCTCGTAGGTTGGTTCCTCGACTCCTAGACTGCGGTAAACAAAGCAATACATTAACGACTCAAATGGTCACAGCGGCTTTCAACCAACTCATCACCTGTATCCGATCTGAACCCGATTCATCTTTCCTCGCCTCCCTATACAAATGTTTCACCGAATCTCTCCTCGTAATCGGTGGTCCCTCCAACCTTCCACAAGAATATCATCTAGGAATCATAGAATCCACGAAACATCAACTCCAAACTCTCGCCGATAAGCGAAAATCCCGCGCTGCGAGACTCGAGAGATCCAGTTCCGCCGGAGCCGGAGTCGGGAATGGTCCCGGCGGCGAGGGTGTGGATGGTGGATTTGGTGGATTGGATAAAGAGGATGTGAGTTTGTATGAGCAGTTTGAAGAGTTTGCGTTGCAGGAGATGGATAGGATGCTTTGTGAGCTGGATAGGAGTGGGAATCATCAGCTGAGGATTGCTATTTCGAGCGTTAGGGATTTGGGTGTGAGTAGTGATTGGGATGAGGATGTTGATGAGGGTGAGGATGGGGTGCCGGTTGTTTCGTATGGGTGATGAAATAGAATGAAATGATTATTGTTATTCTTTGGTTAGAGTAGATCTTTTTGCTTGGTTTCTTTCTGGTGGATGGATCAATACGCCGTTGGATTAATTGGCGTTTTTGTTTGGAATCTAAAATGTCACTTACATGTATTTACATTCTTGGTAGATTGAATCGAAGGCAAAGTCCGAAATTAGACACCGACGTACGTCACACAAACGCGAGGCAATCGCTCTTTGTACTCAGACCATCACCTTCTATGCTTCAGCTCAGAAATAGCATACGCAAATTTCTCGAGCTTTTCACCAATGGCTATGCTGTGATACTGTTTGAGATTGCCACAACAATCGTGTGCAACAGTACTGTTGTCCCTCCGGTTATTCAGGACTTTGCTGGAGGGCTCGGGTTATGTGGTCCACTCGAGCTCATTCAGACGCAAAGTTCGATACCTACAAGGATTCTCGAACCTGAGATGCAAGCGGTACTTGCACCAGCCTGGATGGAGATGCCGGATACGAGCGCTATGACTGAATGCCGGCTAGGTATGTCAACCTTGTCCTCCTGTTGGTGTACGAGGTTTGACCTGTTTCGTAGAGCTCGGAATGATGATTTATCGGCTGCAAGCTGTCCAGACACCACGTGGGGGAGAGACCCTGGATGCAGTGAAGAGATTTGATGATCAGGCGAAGACCACTATTGACTTGATTGATAATTTTGCTATTGGTGCTAAGGTGCGATTGTCTTGTCCGCCCTTCCTTTGGTGAACTGACATCTCTCGATAGCGTACTGCGAACGCATTGCTGCATAATATTGATAGTCTAATTAACGCATTCGAGAGAGCGTCGCTCAAACCTCGACGTTCGAAAGCTGTTCATCAGATCATGACTTTTGAACAGACAAGGATCGATGTGTGGGTGAAGGTGCTCGAACGAGACCTTACATCTCTACACAGCCAAACCACAGGGGTACAACAAACCCTGGAAGCATGTGATGACTTCATCAAGCGCATATTTATAACGGCGGGTATGGCGCGCTCTGATGCAGAGAAATACATGGACGGCGAACTTCCTTCCGAGGCTACTCATGCTTTACTCAGTGCGATATTTATGGGAGACGAAACGAGTGGGATGGTGGAAACGGCGTCCACGGCAGTTGAGGACTTTGATAAATTGGTGGAAGCGAATAAGCAAGCCAGGGCTGTTGTGGCGAAATTGTCAAGACGGATGAAGGAGACGATGAGCGGTATTCGAGCTGCGCGTGACACACCCAATGAAGTGAAAGTGATTGATATGGGGATGGATGAACAGGTGAAGATGACGATGGATATATTAAGAGGGCTGAGGCGTGGGCTGGAAGTAGAAAGAATTGAACGATAAACTTCCTTTCATACGTTATTTTCGCTGATGGTGGTATGACCGTATATTTGTATCCTCAGAGGATATGGAGCGGGTACCCGGTGAACATATTTCGTTTGATGAATACATTCGGTGGACACTACCTCCAGGCTTCGACGTTGCATATCCGCAGCGCTTCTCATGCATGCCGAAGACTTTCATCGATCATAGTACAGGGCTGGAAGCCTAGTGGATGCTTCCAACGTCAACGAACAATGCCACGACATGAGCACGAGGTTGTAGTACTTATTCCTTTACCTCCATGATGTTCCACAAGATGAAGAGAGCCTTTCTCCAGAGTGTCGAGTTCTTCTCGACCGCTCGCGGGATGGCTATCACGCATTCAGTCATTACAATTGCGTGTAATGGTAATCTCTTATATTCACCCGCTCGGGCTGTTCTCGAGGGCTTGAAGATGTGCGATGAAGTCATTCAAAGTGAGCTATCGCTACCGGTAAAGATAGTCCAACCGGAGATGGGTGTCCTTCTTGCTCCGGCATGGAACGATATGCCAAAGACGAATGCCATGACGGAGCGCCGTGTTGGTCAGTACCCAAACCCTTCTCCTCCGAGCCCAGTTGAAACCATATTCTAGACCTCGGGATGATGATCTATCGACTTGAAGCCATGCAGACTCCACAAGGAAGGCAGACGCTCGATGCTCTGAAAAGGTTCGATGACTACGCCAAAAGAGCAATCGACTTGATTGACACGTTCACTGCTACGGCCAAGGTACGATTCCTATTCGTCTTCCCTGAAGGCTAAGGATATGAGGCTTATCAACTTTGATAGCGCATCTCAAGGACCCTGCTACTTAACCTTGGGAGTCTCATTGACACATTCAATCGTACCTCCGGAATTCCCAAGTACTCGGCCGCGCTATATCAGCTCGTGGTTTTCGAGCAAACTCGGATCGACGTTTGGGTTAGGAACTTCCAGAGGGATCTCAAAGAGCTATACGAGCTCATTACAGCTGTGCAAAATGCGCTTGACGACGGCGATAAAACCGTCACTCAAATATTCAGCGCTGCGGGCGTCGCGGCTGCTGATATGGAGAAATACTTATCGGGTAAGCTTTCCGTAGACATGGAACAGTCGCTTCTCTCTCGAGTATTCGCTGAAGCTGACACCAATGAAGTACAAGAGATCGCAAAACGGGCGATCATGGACTTCGACGAGTTAAGGAAAGCGAATGCAGAAGCTCGTCGGATTGTCGGGGAGATGTCACGCCAGGTGAAGGAGGTTATGGATGGTATCAAGGCCGCGTATCGCTCAGCTGATGAGATTTTTGTGGTTAATATGGGAACAGATGAGTTGGTCAGCAAGACACTTGATACGCTCAAGCAATTGGAAAAGTCTCTCGAGTCCACCATGAATCGCGATAAATACTGTATCGTTTCGACCGGATGTTCACATAATCCGTAATCAGCCCCTTCAATGAACCTAAATATGTTTTAGTCATCTGTAATCCGGCCCCTTCAATGCCTAATTTGGATATGTCAGACATAAAATATGTTTTTCTTCGCTTAAAATGAGTCTATTTCATGCCAAAAAGAAGAGAAACCAGCCATTCAAGACATTGTACACTCCTGTCAAAGCTTCCCAGAGGGAATACAAGGCACAAAATGAAGTTTTGCTCATCAGAGGTATGTTGTGAACTGAGAACATAATGAACTTGAAGCATAATCCGTAATACCCAGTGAACATCCGGTCGAAACGATACAGTAGTCTCTTTTTTCCAGATGTCTTCAAAACTGTTTCAATGACGATGAGCTGAGTTCTTCGAGTTCTCCATTATGTATTTGTAGATGTCACTGTCATTGTGGGTATATGCACATCCGTAGTTCTAGACACACTGTCTTCTGTCCTTCAGAGCAACCAGCAAGTCTGATCCAATTACGTAGACTATCAGAATTCTTGTGACATCACTGGGCGCTTTTCACGTACACGAGTCCAACACGAGGACCCTGAATTGCTGCTCCAGTCCTTTCCGACCACCATGATCCGTCGCCTCCTCGACTCTCTTATTCTTCTGGCATGTATACCTCTCGCCGTTCTACTACTACAGAAATATGGATGTAACCAAGACCATGTGTCAACGCAAGTCTTTCAAGCAATTAACCTGCTGGGGCTATGCCCCGCCCCAAAACTGGCAGCGCTTCCATCGGTCATTTTCACTCCTGAGTTCCGGAATATCCTTGAGCCAACGTCTGGTATGCTGCCAAATCCGATCCAAATGTCCGGCAGACAACTCGGTAATTCAAGCTATGATTTCGCGCATATGGCGACTGATCGGGGTGTCACCAGAACTGGGCAAGGTCATGGTCGCTCTGGAGAAAACGGGAGATGGTGAGGGAGAGCGGAAACTGGAGGCTATCAAAAGCTTTGACGAGCAAGCCCAAAAGGCTATACGTTCACTTGGAAACTTCAACTCAGCATCACAAGTAAGATATGCCTCTCCGTCCCTCTCGGGATACCTCGTCAATGACCAGATTATAGCTAACGCTAGACACCGCAATTCCAATACTCGGCGGATTAATTGAGACCCTCGAAAAAGGCCAGGGAAAGCGCGCGAAGACGTTTGGCTTTGGTGGGATTGTCATCCCTCTCCAGGATCAAATCGACGCATGGGTTGGAGGCTTAGTCGACCAGCTTCAGAGCTATCTCCAGCAAAGCATCGAGACTGAACGCATCATCTCACAATGCTACGATGGATTCCAGAATATCCTTCAACTCTCAGGAGGCGCTGAAGACCAGGGAGAGACCGATTTGATGAGTGAGGACCTACGCGATGACCAGGGATGGCGCATTGATCCCAAAACACTGGGTATCGACGTGACACTCGTTCGTGAGCCGCTGGCTAGGGCGATCCAAGATTTTGAATTGCTGGTGAAAGAGATCCAAGAGTCGGAGGCTGTTGTATCGAGTGCCTTAGGTCAGCTGGATGAAGTGATGAGAGGGTTCGAGGTGTCGCCATCCGGTAGGAAGAGGGCATTCATTGTGGATATGGGAGTCGGGATCGAAGTGAAGCGAGTGCTAGAGAACCTCAAACGGTTGAAAGATGAGGTGGAGAACCAGAACTCTATTGCCGAGTATTGATTTCATCTAGTGCTGCTCAATGGACTATTTTCATGTGACCTACCTCGTGGACGGTCCTTGTACTAACATACCTCGGATATTTCCTCAGTCTTTGTTCGACGCAAGAGAAACCCTGTTCAAGAGTGCGAACAAGGTCTGTTTACGTTAACAATGATCACCGATCTGCGTACTTTGTGGTCTTGGTGTGGTCCGGCTACCCATCAGGTCTTCCCTTAACGCCTTGAGAGAAGTTTTGACTGTTGTTATCAAGGTTCAGGGACTCCTTTAAAACCCGACGTTCAATCACTCGCGAGGAATCGCGTCGTCGATGTGAAGACTCAGTTCAACCGTGATCTGTGCAAATGGCTGAGCTTCCGTGGCACGAGTTCTTGCTTGATCCATAGCAACGTCGAGACGCCAGAGAGGATGGGTATTAGACTTGGATCGCCCGCATATTTGGGTAAAATCGATACGAGGCAAGTTGCTCGGTGAGTAGTCAAGTTTTGCTGCTGGAAAGTGCTTGTGACGAGACTCTGGGGACATATCGATATTGGAGACCGGAAGACCTGCGGTGCGGGTCACTTCCTTATATCATGAAATACGAGTCCTAGAGCAGAAAATCACCTTTAGAGTCCGGATATCAGCCCAGTGTGACATCGCATCAAATCTTAAATTGACGCTCCAGAAAAATCGAGGAGGCTATCAGAGCACAAAGGATGAATCTCCCCGCTTTCAATCATCCATTTACTGATAGTATCCTCGGGAGAATCGTATATATAGACCGAAGGACGAGGAATGAACCAAGTGAGTGACCTAACGTGTGGCAGTGATCCGCGCATCGTGAGAATTTAACAGCTTGTTTGATAGGGATGGGCGGCAGTGAGGTCTCTCTGTGAACCTTGCTTCTAACCACCACCATGGGGAACCAAGCTTCCAGCGCTACGCCGCCATCTCCCTCTCGCTACCAATCTAGTACCCTCCCTGACTCATTTTTCACTACTGAGGCCTCCACGGCTGACAAGCCACCGCCATACAATGCACAACATTCATCTGTCATATACGCTGACAGTATGTGTCTCTAGGTCGCTTGTTCTACCTCTGACGACGCGCCACAGCTTCAGATAAATCAAAGATCGTGTTTAAATCCTCTGACGGACAATATTTCGCGTTGATCAGGAAGGATGCGGAATCCCACGCTGGTGCCTTGATTCCTGCGAATGGGAGCCCCCACAGCATGGTCGACTTACCGGAATCGTCAACCATTTTGCGGACGCTCTTCGAATTCATAGGGGCTCGAAAGCACCCTAAGCTTCTCAATGAGAAGTTCGAAACTCTCGCTGAGATAGCCAAAGCGGCTGAGAAGTACAAGGTGTTCAGCGCGATGAACATTTGCGCTGAACGTATGAGGTATGTAAACCGCCATTTGATATTAGAGAAGCGTGCCCACCTCATTCTCCAGGTCCTTCAAGGAGACTCACCCCAAACTAGTGCTTTTATACGCTGCACATTACGATTACCCACACATCTTCGATGAATGTGCTCCTCTTGTCATCACGAGCGAAAGCCTTGAAAATTTTGCGCCTCTCCTGCCTGACAGTCTCCGCTTGCCTTGGGTACGTCTCCCCCCGATGGTTTTGCACCACTATCTACATTTCTCCCTTCGTCTTACAGTTACGTTACCATGCTCGATGGTCAAAAGCACTTTCGGATACCATCTCGTATTCAGGCATCCCGTATAACGCATGGTCTTCTGGCAATTGTTGGCGCTCCTGCGGCCAGATGGTTTTTCAAGCGCTCGGCACCGGCGTTCACTCACTCAACGACTTATCATGGGCGTTTAATAAGCGAGTTTCGCCCCACATAGACTATTGTGACCAGTGCAAACGTCTATGTAGTAGCTGGAGGGAACATGCCCAGAAGCAGATTGATGCCATCGGTATTTTCAGCGAGACTTGTATGAATGCAGAACTTGTGAACGCAGAGAAGCCTTAGTTTCGGTGTATACTACGATGTATTTTGTAGCTTGTATTAATATCGTGATACGGGTTGTACACTCAATTATCCAACCACTGATGTCCTTGCTTGTGTCTTCATGGTGTTACTAGCTCTGAATCGCTGTATTATCACTATACTACGTACTACTGCGAATGACTATGAAAGGCAGTGGTAAGCAGTCAGATGATGAGGTCGGTGGCGCCCTTCATCGTGGGAAAGGAACTGACTCCGTTAAGTCTACGGGAACGAGTTGATGTGCTGTGTGAGCCTTGCTTCTTACCACCACGATGGGGAATAGTGGTTCCAGCGTCGTCCCGCCGACCAACCCTTCTTATCAAACTAGCACACTTCTAGATTCATTCTTTTCCAATGTCACAAGTCCACCACCCTCCTTACCACCCCAATGTACGCTAGGGGGGTACCGCGCTAATCCCGACGGTACATATCCTATTCACTGGTGTAACGCGATGAGTGTTACTGATAAGATCAAAAGCCTCGCCTGACTCCGCACTCGTCTTTCGTAGCTCGGATGAGCAGTATCTACAGCTCCGTAGAAGGGATATTGACGCCCATACCAGAGCCTTAATCCCTCCTACTTGGAGCTCTGATACGCTCGTCATCGAGCTACCAGAGCCAATTGCAGTACTGAGGGTTCTATTTTCATTCATTGGCGCACGAACTCACCCGAGCTTGTTGACTGAGGAATTCGATTCCCTTGCTGCCATAGCGAAAGCGGCAGAGAAATATAAGGTATATAGTGCGATTAACATATGCGCTGAGCGAATGAGGTGCGTCCACCACCACGGTTCAATATTTTCTTAGCTGAATTGACCATGCTACAGAGCGTATGGAAATCGTCATCCCAAGCTAGTTCTGCTGTACGCAGCCCACAATGATCACAGCCATGTTTTTGACGAGTGTGCCCCTCGGGTCGTTACAAGTGAGAATTTCGAAAGCCTTATCCCTCTGCTTCCTGAAGAATACCGACTACCATGGGTGAGCCCGACCGGCTCAGTTAATTGTCGCACCAGTCTTATTGATCTTGAACCACTAGCTCCGATATCATGCTCAATGGTCGGCAGCCTTGGGTAGTATTGCCCAATACTCGTATACAATTCCGTACAATGCCTGGTCCAACCGGACTTGTTGGAAAGGTTGTGGACGGTGGATATTTCAAGCACTTGGCGCAGGTGTCCATGCGCTTAATGACCCATCGTGGATATTTGAAACTCGGGTCAAAGCGCATACGGACGGCTGTACCCAGTGCAAGAAGTTGTGCTCCGAGTGGAAAAGCCACGCACAATCGATGGTTGACGAAATAGGCGTTTTTAGTGAACGGTATATGAACGCAAGCGAAGGATCCACTCAGTCTTGAATAGCGTCAGGTGCAACGCATTGTTCAGTCTGTAGTTTTAGTAGTCAGTGTTCATCGTGCTGGTCATTCTTGATTCAAAAACTCACAAAGTTGTACATTTAACTACATCATCAAATTCCTACCTTAACTTGCCGCTGTCGCACTCTGATGCCGTATGAGTTGTTTCTTGAGTATCTAGTTGCTTACACCTCGTTGATCCCAGCGTTAGTGTAAGCTCAGGGTTTGAGCCAATATTTGTATGACGTGAATCTCGCTTCAGTGCGCCCAGGGGTCTAGTCATTGTGCTTCCATGTACAATAACTCATACTATATGGAGAACGATTAGGGTTATTCCCTCATATTCCGTCCCGGAGTTGTGACATCATACCTAGATGCAAGATGATTTTCGGAGCCCACATTCTTTGCTATCAATCACTGTGGTGGGTCCAGCTGTATAGCGCGCACCGATAGCGCGCATGTCCTTTCTAGAGAAGCACCCCGTCGAAATCCGCCCCAACGACCAGAGGAGGAGTGACAGCGAGCGGCTCCGAGTCGAGCGTCACGGGTGCAAAATGGAGTCTCATTGGCACCCTCATAAGTACGAGAATATGAGCATTAGTGCTTAGACTCTGGGGCTAGAAGCAACTGGGTACAGCGGACAGCGTACGTGATGTAAAATGAATATGAGAAAAGAGAAGCTCACAATAATTAGCAATGAGCCCTGGGAGAAATGTCACCAGGCGGATATACTGGACGCATAGATAGTAGCCCCCACTCTCACTGGCTTGGTTCCATCTTGTTCATAGCTGATATAATATCTTTCCCTGACCCCTGTCGAGCTCGAACATGTAGCTTCTAAATTGACGTTGTGGTACCATAACTTCGGGTTCATTATGCCAGATTTTGACTGCTTACACCACCAGCATGGCTTCTAATGTCTCGTATTGTCGACCTTAAGGTATGGTACGGGGTTGCGTACAATATAATCAATGATTTAAAGTAGACCATCTATGAACTCAGTGAGCCTTCTATAATAGTTGACTTGCAACCCACAACTGAGAACGAGGGGGTGATTAAACAATAGAATCTAACAATTGGTGATTGCCTCTGGATCTCCGTAGCTGGGCGTGAAGCAAATTAGATCTATGGTAGCCAGTGTAGTGACTGGGTGAATGTCGAGTTGCGATTGCTCCTCCCAGTCTGTTCGTAGCCCTACTTGTGTGATGTTTTCGACTGAGTAGTGGTTGTGTATATAATTTGGTTAAGACCAGAGATGCAAACACTGATGGCACGGTGAGTCAGACCGTGACACAGAGTCCAAGCCTCAAGGTTTTCGAGTGCCAACATCCGCCCACCATTGCCCTCACCAGCTATGGCATTTCCATGCTCCATTTTCAGCTCTAAATCTACATTTATGGCCTCCTCATTCCGGATATCTACCACCGTCAGGGTCTGCATGCTTGAGTCGTATCGCTGTCTTCCATTGGTGACAGTTTGGCCTGTCACGTACTGGCGTTTAGCGTTTGTCCCACATAGTGTTTTTGGACTCGTGCCGAGATGCCTCAAACATCAGCATGCCTCTGTCTTACAGTCTCAGTATACCCGAAAATGACAGTCTCACTACTCAAACTTGCGCCGCCGTCCAAATCAAATACATATTGAGGTGGTGCGTCAGACTTGTTTCTATATTATCTGGGTAGCGACTTGCAGCACGGTCATGAGGCGAGTGATGCTCTCTTCGGCCGAAAAACAAGACCTGGGCTGTATGCATGTTACATATGAATATCATAGCATACAAAATAGGTCAGTATGTTCATCATCTACGGCCGACGAACATATTCAGGTTCCAAGTTATCAAATGAAGAAGGACCGGCAAAGAGGGGGAGCTGGGAGGCCATGCCTAGTTTCAAATGGTTTACGAGACACAGCTGATGCACGCTCAAATCATCTTCCTTGCAGAGGTTTTAAACCTAAAAGCACCAATCTATTCCAGTGTTGTTGTCATTTCCAGCTACCCTGGCCCGTCTCTGCCTCTTTCTTTGAAAAATGCCAGCAGCTTCCTATACCTCTTCGAAGGATAATCCATCAAACGTTTACGAAATGCTCCCCTGAGCTCTGCTGCGCAGTGTCATCCGCTCCTCGGATGCGCCTCTTATTGCCCCTTTATCGCCACACCCTCTCCAGCACATCCCGGAGTGGAAACTCGTCAACACAACACACCGCCACCACAATCAAAACCATAACCTGAGCTGACTTATTCGAGTTTAGAAGCCACTGTTATTTCTGGCTCCTCGGCAACACCCCTGTGTCATGGCGCGTGGCGTTCTCGTTTCGGGATCAATACATTTGAGTTGGGTGTGACAGAGCGGCGGGAAACGAAGAAATGTTGGAATGGATATCACGGCTCCGGCATGCCGGTTTCATGTAGTACGTTGAACTTCACATCTTGCAACGTGCAGTATGCTCAAGTGCGTCAGCATCGTAGCGCAGCAAAAATCCAACAAGTATAACGAGTGGTCAACCAACCATGGATCCTAAATCACCATTTCGATCGTATCTAGGACGGTTCTCTAATCGGCACCTAGGACGATGGATAAAGGGAACTGAGAGCTGTTAGCTAATCTTTTGATCGAATCTTACCCACGAAATTACATAGCTGGCTCCCAGTTCTGACAACGCGATTTACACGTAGCGAAGAAATTAGCAATCACTTCAAATGCAAATTATAAATACTGCGACTATCTCTCGAGCATTAGAATTGTATCCACTGTATTATAGGCTAGCATAGTATCACTCCGTGATCATTTATCGACAGCCTCACTGATTATGGGCATTTCATCTCAACTCAACTCGGGATCGAATACTTGGACATTAGCCGCGTGGGACGAATCGTTGCAAACGGAACAGATTCTTGGGCTCGACGAGATCTGCAAATTCCTCTATCTGATTGCGATATCCTACTGACGGTGGGCTCGGTGGTATGGGCTACGGGACGGCAATCAGGCAAATTTCGAAGCCTCTCAGTACCTTGGACTTGCTGACTTTAGCTAGCTCTAGCTGCGGCATGAATCGGTAAATTTTAATTTTGGTTAATAATTTTCATTTTCAGGCTATATCTGTGGTTCAAAGCCGCGAATACGCTACGAGAGGATGGGCACAAGATACAAGGTACAATCAAACATACGCCATCGACTCTAGAAATGTGGAGGTCGTGCCTAATTCTGTATAGCCAATCATTGGCTAACTCTTCTCCACAGATACAGGTGCCCCAGACTAGTGTGGATAAATGGGTTCTCTTCCAGAATGCTCTCTACATCGCTGCCAGCTTCTGGCTGCCAAGCTCCCTAGTGGGTCCGTATTTAAAATGCCGACCAATGCCAGGTCCCCGATACCTCTCCATACCCGTTTTAAACTTTGCCTCAGGCACACGTCGTGAATTGAATAAGATCTTTCCTCTTATCCTTCCGTAATGGAATTGCTGGGTATGTCTGGGGCAACTAAGAGAAGACGACGCGCCTGTGATTGCATCATACAAGCTCCCAGGCCTCTATACTCGGAAGCTCTGCCGCGTATCTATGCTCAATCAAGGCTTCTAGAAGTACCCGTTTACAATCAGATATCTTCAAGTTACGGCCTGATAACAGATCGAAAATAGTTTACATTCCACTATACTTCCCGCATGACCACTACTCTTGGCAATCGCCACCTAGCGACTATTACATGATGTGAATGGTTGAATTCGAGATGCGAATTAACGAGCCATCTGGCCACTCGCTATTTGTGTCCTCCTTCCCTTAGATGGTTACATGACAGCGATCACAAATTCCAGGGTAGATGTATCATACGTTATATGTACTTAGATCTCTTGAACGAAAAGTCTCACACTAGTATTCTGCGTGTTAAAGCAGTAACCAGAATAAGGTAACTCTGTTCAGTTTACGCCAGTGATGTCTCGACATTTATCAGATAACAGATAAGCTGGATCGAGTAGCCTCCTTGACAGTGAAACAAGATTGTTCTCTTACAATTTTGGGATTGCAACATTGTAGTGGCCAGAGTAAAGACATCATCTTGAGTGTTGCAGTGCATTGAATCCTCTCTTCTCGGTGATGTCGATACACTTCAGTCAGACATTTGAAACCCCGAGCATAGATGGCAATACTCTCATCTGCTCATAGAAGAAATCACCGGCGACATTCGAGCCCCTCTTGGATATGCGCCTACCAGTTATTTATGGCAGGCTACAAATCTTTTGGCTTATTGGAGATGTCCGCTTTTGGATTGAACTGCCACATTGCCACCCCTTGTGTCGCCGCCACGACACAGCAGATCCGCATACTTGAACCTCCAAGGAAAGCATTCGATATAGTGGGTTCTATGGGATGTAGGTATAATGCGGGACCAGAACTCTGAGCTCTGTGATACTTTTGCTGGATCTACGTCTATGCGAAATGAAGTGAATAACGATTGGTGGGGACACGACTCAGTTACCGAGACTATTCGGCAGAAGCCAGAAACCAAATGGACTTGATGAATTAAGCTCAACACGTCGATAGCCAATCCACATCCGGCGGTTTGTGCCGCGGCGTTGTTGTGGTGCCGTTCGCCATCTAAAAGGAGCTGTCAGGAAACAGATTGACGCCGAGCCTAAATCCACAGGGCTCGCTAGTCTTGATCGCCGTCGTTGACGACCACCAAGGTTAAGTTCGCTGCAAGCCCTCGACTTTCCAGTATGCAAACATCGTGTGTGAGAGACTTGATGTATATTCCTTCAGCGTGCGGCATTTAGGGGACGAATATCTTTTGTAGTAGGCGTTTATCGGTCATAATGTCTGAAGTTTCTGAAACTGTACGAGCAAGTTTGCTGGAGGCATATGACCTTGGCATACCTGAATATGCAGAAAATGTCCATTGAGTTGGGCGTTGTTGGTATGGCTTGTTCCTGCCAAGGGTTGCAAGTGTGTACTTATTAGGTTAAAACAGGGACGTCGATGTAAAACCTCGAAGCAAGGCCGCGGATCCGTGGGAACGTATTCACAAAGCCACTAGTATAATATATGGACGAGGCCGCCGTCCGACAGATTCTCAGAACCACCATCATAAATCCATCAGTAGATATGTAAGGGGAGAATGGTGACAGGGATGCCACCGATCCCCGTTTTGGGAGAGATTAGGCCATGCCGAAGGACTCAGCTACTACCCGGACGGGCCAAAAGCACAACGTTCAACCGTTCCGGCGATCAGATTAGAGGATCCAAGTGATAACCTCGCTTGTGTCTGTCCCATAGGCCATATTTCAATCATGTCCATCCTTGTTTTTTGTGTTACCTCAGCGGCACCGATGGAGAAGAAGTTCGCTGCTCACTTTGAGGGTATCATGCTTCCACTCCTCTGGGTAGTTTATCTGATCATTTTGAAAATAACGGCTTGGCTCCTTCAGCGTCTAATCAACCCAAGACTCTCCTTATTGATAGTGGAGTTACATTTATAGAGCGGAACGCTCATGGACGCCACTCAACCTACCTGAGTGATGGCGAAAACGTAGTTTTAAGCTTATCCATATACCCAAATTGTCAGCACATTCGCCACCAGATATCATCTTTGACGGTGATCGTGAAATACATTAATTAAAACCAGAAAGAGGTTTGACAGACAGCTTCAGCAGTGGAGCTAGTGTCTACGTCAACCACTGACTTGCTGATACCTTTTTCGCCCAACGAAATAGGAATGCTAGGTTTCTCGTTTAGTCGGGGTCGAGAAACGAAACAACGGTAAGCTAGGGACAAGCTCAGAAACTCGTGTATATAACGTTTGTTAACTCACATAGATTATATGAGTGGTTTGAGATGGATTCTGGACTGGAGGAGTGTCTTACGAGTCCTCTCAAGGAGGTGTAAGAAATGCCCAGATATCAGATGTATCTTGAGCCATTCGGCATATTCCGCTCGTGCGGGCTCAGGGGGTACAACTGCGTTTACCATTGTGCCTACTCATTCGGGATGACAGGATCTTCGAGAAACCTACTTAACTCTCCGCTCTGCGATTATCTGAACTCCCACCCGCCATGGACTCGCCTATCAAAGAGACCCCACAGCAGACGTTCCAGGAGCTGCCCAGTGCAACACCCCTGCCTCGTAAGAGTGCATGGAAGAGGGCCTGGGACTTTACCCTTCTACACATCAAGCACACTGGTGTTGGTGTAGTCTGCGCTGTGGCATATTTCGATCCGTCAGTGGCATTCCTCTTTCCCAGGTGAACGTTTCAGTAGATACATGATTGCTGAACAATATTTCATTGTAGGGGCAACTGGAGCACTAATATGCAGGGCGGATCCGAATACGGTTATAAATTGCTTTTCATCGTTCTTATGTCTGGTATTTTCGCGATTTATCTACAGGTAGCGTCCAACACAAGTTTTGACATTCTGGAAGCTAATGGTGACTTACACAGGTCCTCGCATGTAGGCTTGGATGCGTTACAGGTGTCGGTGAGTTTCTCTCTAACACGCCTCTTCGCGATCATGGACACTTACTCCTAAAATAGATTTGGCCGGGCATACTCGACTTCTTCTCTACAGGCGAACGAACCATCCCCGCCTCTTCCGCTGGTTAACGCTTTACCCCCTTTATGTAGTCGCCGAAGTTGCTATCATTGCCACCGACCTAGCAGAATTGTTGGGTTCGGCTATTGCTCTCTGTCTACTTTTCCCGAAATTGCAGTTGTGGCAAGGTGTTCTGATTACGGCTTCCGACGTCTTCTTGGTTCTCCTGTTGGGTGATCCACTTGCCAAGGAGCCAGCAAGGTTGTTCGAGGTCTTCATTGGTTTCATGGTACGTTGAAAGACAAATCTCCACGGTTTTTTATTCTTCTTAACACTCCATTCATTGACGTGATGGTTTTAGGTTATAGCTATTTTAGTTTGCATGGGTATTGTGGTCGGAAGGGTCGATATTGTATGGGCGAAAACCTTCGAGGGGTACCTCCCTTCCAAGCAAGTCTTTACCTCAGGCGGACTTTACGATGGTATGGCTTTCTAACTAGACAAAACCATATTCTAAAAAATCTCAAGCCATCGGTATCATCGGCGCGACTGTGATGCCTCACAGTCTGTTCTTGGGATCTGCCCTTGCTACCCAGGATAGGATGAAGATGCGAGCTTTGGATGACGATTTCACCAAGAATCCCAATAGTACAGAATCCTCGCTCGATTCTCCTACACGTTCCAAGAAGATGCTTGCGGAAATGAAGACCTCAATCGGGAACTTCTTTAAGACTCCACCTCCAAGCGCCCACGCAACAGACGTCACTCGTCATTCTGAGCGAGAAAACAACCCTTATGACTTCGTCCGGGCACATGTGTATCACGGTATCGCAGATATGACGATCTCACTGCTCGGATTTGCTGTTGTCATCAACTCGCTGTATGTCACCTCGCTCGTTCGATTTGAAGGCTGGGCCACTAACACTAGAGTAACGACAGGATCCTGATCCTTGCGAGTGCGGTCTTCTACTATGGTCAGGCCGGTCCAGGTGACGGCCCAGCGAGCTTATTCGACGCATATGATCTCATACAGTCCTACGTTGGGAAGGGTATGTATAAAAATGATATCCAGGCAAGATATTGACTCATCGACTCACCAGGTGCCGCTACCTTGTTCGCGATCGCTCTACTTGCTTCTGGTCAGGTAAGAACAAGGACTTAGCTGTATACTATAAGTTCCTCAAATTTCCTCACATTCTAGAGTGCCTCCTTCATTGCGACTATCGCAGGTCAAGCTGTCGCCGAAGGTTTCGTTAAATGGCGCGTCTCGGTAAGAATCATGCAGCTTCTACGAGAAAGATTCCCAATCCTCATTGTACCATGATAGGCTGTGGTATCCCGTTTGCTCACTCGTGCGCTTGCAATCATCCCATCCATGGTCGTTGCGATCGCAATTGGTAGAGACGGTATTGATGCCCTCCTCGTTGCTTCCCAAGTCACCCTTTCGGTAGCTTTGCCTTTCGTCACATTCCCCCTTCTTTATTGCACCGGGTCCAAGGAAATCATGAAGTGCAGAAAGACAGTGAAGGACGGAGAGGTGCTTGACACGGAAAACGGGGAAGAGTGGGTCGATTTCAGCAATGGCCTGTTCTCCAAAGCAGTTGGCTGGATCATCTGGCTTCTCATTCTTCTCGCAAACCTATACGTCCTTTTTGAGATGATGATTAGCTCCGCTCAGGGCTAGAACATCGGTACCAATATCTCTTCAACCTAATCATTCGTAGACGTTCCAAACCTGTATATCTTTTTCTATTTTAGTCTGTGCTTAACAGTTCGTTGAATGTACGTCGCCTACTGTATGTAGTACTATGTACAAGCCGACTGTGAAGATATCGTATCATGTTATAATTGCCACCGCTCCACTCGCCGGTTATGTCTGATCCTACTTCAAGAGAGTCCAGATATATGTGAAGCCAGATGAAGAGCTGGCGCTCGATTCGATATCTTAATTTGCGCTGTTTCAAGACAATATTCAGCACGGAGTAGTTCATCTTCCCTTTGCGCCGTGGAGCCGTCGAGGTTTTTCGTCCCAATGTAAGGCGATACATGAAGCTAGCATACTGACTTCAGATTTATATGAAATGCTCTTGATTCTATCGTCGAGACTACCTCCATAAATAGACCCCAACCTCTGACCTAGGTCACATGAGAACGCTCGTTGTACTTGTTGGTGGATTAGAGTTCTATGTTGAAACGTTGAGAACTACCCTGTGCCAGAAACAATACTCTTTCCTCATGGTTTACGAATAACTTCGTTTCGAAATATCTTTTGCTCCCTCGTCGGGATGTCCAAGCCGCTAGATTACGACATAGGGAAACTGCGGCTATCGACGGCATACCCGAGACGATGAACAGAAGCTGATGGCGTGTGCCTATAAATGCGACGATGAGATAAAGTTACCCATTCGCCTCACTATGAAGCCTGTCAGCCTCTTTGCCATGTTCATCGCCTTCTCCGCTTCAGCACTATCCTCGAACATATTGACCTGCAAGGAAATCACGTCGACCGGAGAAGACTTGAATGCGGACGTCGGCTGCGTCTTGAGTTCATGTATCAGTGCCGAGAAGTGTAACGACGACTGTGTCGGTGAGAAATTTGACGATGGCATTTGTGGTATGTGAATGATTCAGTCGCAGTTTATGACGCGCGCCTGGCATTTTCAGTTTAGACTAACAACCTTTGAAGCCTTAGGCACCTGTTATTGCTCCAACCACATTCCGGATAACAATGGCATACCAACATGCTCAGAGGTGACACCAGGGAGCGTCAACGAATGTATGGTGGCGGCGATGATAGGGTGGTGCACGGACAATGACCTCTGTAACGCGGCGTGCACCGACCAGGATTGGGCGAATGGATCCTGCAGTTCCAGTGAGTCGATTCGCTTGACACGAACCAGAGGCGATGACTGAGAGAGAATCTGCCAGCCGACTTCAATTGTTATTGTTCTGAGTAAACTGAGTAAAGAGGGACTGTACATTAGCAATTAGTATTCGCAGAAGTCAGACTGTGCTAATTACGAGGACATACGTGGAGGAGGAGCCGGAGGAATAAGCATTTGACTGCTGGATATTCCAAGCGATTCGAGGACGGCATTTCTTTGATCGTCACGATTGACATTGTCAAACGTTTTCAACACCAAGAACCAGTCCCAAAGCCAGCAGTGAGTCGAGTCTGGATAGGTAGCCGTCAAGGAGACGGATATGGTCGAGTTGAAAACATTGCACTACTTCCGCACCGAGATCATGTCCTTCCGTTACTCAACGGAAATTGAGGCCTGAGGAATCGCCTTGGTTATAGAGTGTGCTATGACATTTAGAAGGGTAATCTGTGTCATTTCCCTGGGTTGTTGAGCATGATACGATGGATGGTTGGGGAAAGCCGTCGAGCGATGTCGGAAAACAATCTGCGTGTCGGAGTCTGAAATCGAAGTGGCTGCTAGCGAGCCTACCCAATTCTACCCAATTGTGTGAGAGGCAAAGCCGTCTAAAACAAATACTGGCAAATAACATATACGTGTCCGAGTCGCACCGTCCTCTCTCGTGCGCTTCTGATCAATGATTCATGCTCAAGCCTCCTCATTTTAAAGTTGATTTTCTGTGCACGCTGACCATACATACGTCATCTCGGCATGAAATACGCTCCTCTCAGCCAACCACTCGCCATTACCAAGAGTCATTCCATGCCCAAAGTCATGTTGTATCACGACCCACTCTTCAGTCGCCATATCTCGGCCCTTGAGCGAGGCTACCGTGTAGAGTGTATAATGTTCTGTCTTCCGAGGCTCTCAATTACTGATTTCACGAGTGCCCATTTGCATTTCTTCTCCTCACCCTCATTATTGGCTGTTCCGGAAGCCAGTGATGGGCTTCAATTGAAGACCTCAACGTCATTGCGATCATTAGCCTCAAGGAACGCTAGCGCACCTCGTGTGAGAAGATAAACCCCAGATACACCCTGAAACCCGACACATTGCCGTCCTTCCCCCACTATACGGAGTTATGTACGCAAGCCTCATCCCCATATTGCATCTCACTGGTGGCGTACTCGCTAGCGCCAAGGTGCGAAACTGCTGGGGTCGCATGCCGGGGTCGCTCAGTCGGTGAAAGAATCAGATTTTTCTTCAAAACTTCGTCTAGAAGGTCCGAGGTGCAAAATCACTGATGCCTGCGATTGACCTTGGTCGGCACAGAGCTTCAATAGCGGAGTCCATGGGTAGTCTTGCCTTAGTGTAGCAAGGTGCATTTTAAAACGTAACTGGTCATGGGTATCCCTACTTTACAAGGCGTTTTCCAGTGGTATAGTTATAGTGATTCATCGGCTGAGGAGAGCCCAAGATGCATACGGAATCCTCACCTTAGGGCTTAGGCTAAGCCGTGTATGTTGATGCGGTCAATATGCATGCGCGGATAATGTCAAATGCGATGTATATTCCCATAGGAGTGGGCGGTGCTTTGGTCGAGATAATGAGACCTAGTTATGATCTGACCTAATAGGTACATCGTCCTCGAAGGTCTAGGATCCGATTGATAACCTTTACCTGAGTTGGACTCTTTACCGCAGGTGTGATTGAAGATCTCACAGTTCGCGATTTAGGATTCGCCAAGCAAAAATAAACCCATACAGCGTCTATCGCGTTCAAACCTAACATAGACAGCTGAAGCTCTAAGACCGTGCAATGCTACATTCCGACTCTATCCTCGCGAAGCCCATGTACTTCTGGTCGAGCGCTTCGAGTTTGTAGGTCGAACTCTTCACCTCTTGGTGCTTTAGGTGGAGTGTCCTCAGAATTACCGTATGGCTCCCGACTGTAGAACCCGACTGCGCTGGATTGGCGTTAGAATACACTGTCAGAAGTCCGAAGGGATTAATGACGACTTAGTTTGTGGCGCGTCGTTCTCACACGTGCTCATGTATGAATTGTCTTCTAGCGAAATTCGTTTACAGCATATTCCTTGTCTCATACCTTTGGCTCACGCTCTATCCTCATCGCTGCCATTGGGAAAGAGCTTTGATTTGAAGCGAACCAACTATCTACGACATTTCTTCGAGCGCTGGTTGGGCATATCCCCATGACCGAGCGTGTTCTTCAAGGCAGCACCCTCGTAATCGCGTAACAATTCATTTTAGTCTCATTCTGATCTTCGATTCGGGACCCCATTTCGTTTCCCGCCATGACGAAAGGGCGTGTTCTTTGGATCCAGCATGGTACACCTCGTATGACATCCTTCTTGATGCACTGGAAGCTACCGAGCGCGGACGCTCGTCATGACTATGATCTATGATAAAGGACGCCAAAATTCTCTCCTTGCATTAAGGCTTCCATCCACCGAACCTTACTCGTTCGAATCATGCACTCTTTCCGCATTCTTGTCTCGCTCGCAGCCCTCTTCCTCTGGTGTAGCCATCGCAGCCAAGAACATCCAGAAATGCGAAGATGTTAGGGTCTTTGACGGAATCACAGACCCTTCCGGACTTTGCATCACCGACGAGACGTGCAGTGCTGACACCGATTGTGCTGATACGTGCTTGAACGCGTTGATTTGCAGAGTGTTTTCTTTGTTAACTATCATCTTCTTCGATTCCTGATGACTCTTCTTTGACCTAGTTTTCGGCAAGTGTTATTGTTACAATGACCCCGCAGAGGGCGCAGGGGCCGCTCCCAGACGACGTAGCTTGTGATTCTGGTGAGTCAGTTTCACTGAAGTATGTACATTGTTAAATTGTTATCGTTCAGCCGACAAAAATGACTGCTGAATACTCCAACGAGCTGCAGTGATCATTCGCCGGACGCATCGAGAAATACACTTTTACTGCATGTTTCTGTAGCAGCACAACTACGAGCTCAACATGAACATGTTTTCCCAGTTGCGCCAATCTGAGTCACATACAATATCGCTTGGCGTACTGGCTGATCAATGAAGTATAAAGCGAATCTATGATAGGCTGCTTGTCCCACATCACGTGCGGTCCGTTGGGCCAAAGCTAGACACAGCCATTCAGCACCTTCTGCCATTGACATGCGAGGAGCAGGGACGTTGGATTCCGACTCGGAGCAGACCGAGGGACGATTCTTCCACGGACCTGACTGTCGTGGGGCTATGTAATCGCCTACGTGCGGATACAAGGCGCAGTTCGGATTGGTGCTGAACGTCTTGTCGTCCGTCGCTCGCTATATGCGTAAGACTCCATGAGACCTTGAAATGTCTGCCCTTTCTAGTGCCAATCCACTATGATTTATGTTCAAGAAGTCTTACTCGTGTATTAGACCAGTGCGAATGTCCTCATGATGCAGAACACAATATTTTCTTATGATCGGATGTACCATACCTGAGTGCTAAGTCCTGACCGATATTCGATTTTCATGTCCTAGTGTCCCATTCAAGTCCCACTGTGACCGTTTGCAGCGATGGATGAGGGAAATAGGCTTCTTGTATGGTATATTGATGAATGGGAGGATATCCCGTCAAGCGTGTTCAATGAAGACTTCTATTCGTTTTCCTCATTCTCATCACATCTGGTACTATATAAATGAGGTTGAAGGTGCATTGTCCTGATATTTAATAGTGTAATGATCTACGGATTAGACTCAAATAGATTATACGGCATCTTCTGCATACTTGTCAACCGACTGTTTTAATGACCTCATTAAAAGGAAGACTAGGAAGGAAGATTTAACAAGTCCGGGGCGTGGGTTACGCGTTTCTTTTCTCTGGGCCGTTAAGTATGATATGATGAATAGTTGGTGAAACTTATTGAGCGATATTGGAAAAGGTGGCCCAGCGTCTGGCACAGGTTATGCTAGATAAAATTATGACAAACTACGCGGCAAGTCAACATCATTGTCCGAAGTAAGTAAGCATCGAAATATTGAAGGCTGGTGGACCATGGAGCATTTAGCGCCAGATCACTCCTGAGTCATGATTAGTCGCTGAGAAGAATTTTGCACCGCCCAATTACCACGTGCCCATGCCGTTCCCTATTGTCAGTAGCGGTAGTGAATGACCTGCTTTGCACCTCGAATGACTCCCAAGTGCGACGTACCCTTCTTGACATGGGGGCTTCTCAGAGCATGGAAATCGCTAACGACACTCACAAGACGAGTTGCAAATCTCATTTGTACCTTCCTTTCAAACCTATCCGCTGATCGAGTGGACGCTCGGGTCGATAGAGAAAGCGAGCCACTTTTACAAGATCATGGCCCCGCGACATCGAGAGACCGCAGCAGACCTATTTCATCTGAGGGTCCGTGAAATGTTCAATCATGTGCCGCTGAGCTAGTTTACCAGCCATTATCTTCCCAGCTTCAAGCCGGGTTTCGGCAGCACGTAGCGGTATCGTACCGGATATCTTTGATGAGACAATCCATGAGCTTCCGTCTGGGCCCTCTGCTCTGATACCCAAGGTTTCTGGCTCCTCATCGACATCTACATTGCCAACTGTGCACGACCATACGCCAAGCCCGCGAGGAGAGCGGACCGGCTTAGCTATCGTTGATCAGACCACGAAAATTCCTCCTGCTTTGGTGATGAAAGGACCTGCCGAACCTCCAATAGAACCTCTTTCAAATGAGCAACTACGTGAGCTATAGTGCTACCTCTCGAACATGATGATCCCTGATGCTATCCTCGGTATAGCCGCTATCTATACCTTCAACCAACCCTATGGCTTCGTGATTCGCGATTCGACGTTTGTGGCCCCACCTAGTGACGTTTCTCACAACAACACCCGGAAAGAAGAGAGAGGTAGGTTTTAGTATGAGACTTGGCATTCTCTAACTTGTCTGTTCCAGCGGCCATGGAACTTCTTGAAAAGAAAAGAACAGCGGGCGCAGAGGTCAACTCATACGAGAGATATCCCCCTCCAAAGTGTCATCCAGAAACTCGCAAGACTACGAGAGGGTCGATTACAAGATGGTTAGAAGACGTCAACAGGGTCTCGAACATGTATTGGTTACTAGGGTCTGCAGGGGTGGGAAAGTCGGCCATTGCCCAAACAATTGCCGAGGAGGCTCAGCGGGCCGGCCGCCTTGGAGGAACGTTCTTCTTTTCCCGTCCGAATGGTCGGGACGATCCCCTCACTGTCATACCGACTCTCGTCCATCAACTTGTCGTCCGCTTCCCCTCGTACAAGCAAATCATTGCTAGGGTTCTGGCAAAAGATAGCACCATTTTCGAAAAAGGGCTTGAAACACAGTTTCGTCTGTTAATTGTTCAGCCTTTTCAGGACCTCCAACGAAGCCAACCGTTTATCCACCCTATTCTAGTTGTTTTGGATGGACTCGATGAGTGTCGTAGTGAGGACGCACAGGCGTCCTTCATCCAGCTTATCAATGGTTGCTCTACAGAGAATAATGTACCGCTTTCGTGGTTGGTCTGCAGTCGGGATGAGTGGCATCTGAAGCGTTTACTTCCGGAGAGAGATCCAACCATTCGATGTGTATGCGACAAGCTTCTGGTAGATGGCATCGAGGGGCGAGATGATGTGTATCGGTTCATTTGTGACGAATTCTCTGAAATTCGCAAGCGCTTTTGTGATGAAGTGGACGAGACATGGCCGGAAGAGAGCGATGTCGTTGAGTTCGCAGGAGCTTCATCTGGTCAGTTCGCTTTTGCTTCTACTGCTATGCGCTTCATAGGGAGCAACGAACCCGGCGATCCAGCTTCTCAGCTGGAGGCTTGCCTGTCTGCCATCCGAAAGGCACCTAGAGCCGGTGATACTAACCCCTTCCACGCTCTCGACCTTCTTTATGTCCACATATTCTCCTCTATCCCAACGATTGCATTGCCAAACGCGATGAGAATCATATCTCTGCACCTCCTTATAGGCCATGACTCCCACCTTGGCCATGGGACGGCCATAGAGCCCGAGGCGGGTACTCCTTGGGACTCGCTCCTGCGTCACGAGCCTCTCTATTTGCCGGCCCTCGGAACCACCCTTCCAGCCCATGGAACCAACTTTGCTGCCTGTGCAAACATCTTACACCTCAGCAAGGCCATGATGTACTCAGCTTTACGTCGGCTTCATTCTGTCATCAGCATCCCAACCGTACAAGAAGCTCATGTTAAACCACTTCGGATATATCATGCATCACTAACTGACTTCCTACGGGACCCTGGGCGCTCCGGGAGGCTTCATGATCAGCTTAATCAAGGCCATTTTGAGAGCGTAATGCAAATGCTCAAATGGACAAACTTTCTTAGCCCTCGATGTCACGCCAGAAGTACCATTCATCTTCTTTTCAACGAATCAGGTGCTGACATGACCATTAATAGACTGCCCTTGCAATAATATCCAGAAAATGAGCTTGACTTGGAGTTCAAGCTCACTTAAAGATAGGCGGATGATCGAGAATATCGAACACCTGTGCAAGAATGTCTGGAAAGGATTGTGTAGGCTGAATGAGAAATTTGTCGAGCATGCCACGAGAGAGTTAGGATTGCTCTTATTCTCACACATAGACCGTCCACCCATGAACGAATTTCTTCCGTTCCTTGGGTGGGTTGAGAACAAAGTGAGTGTGAAAATCCTTTTAGCTAATTCAATGATCTCAACCGTTTTGGTACCTGCTCTAGCAAAATCATGGGCAATCTCTTCTACGCCGAGGGAGATACTTCCCATCCGATACATGTTACCCCGATCAGTCTTTCTTGTATGAGGCCCCAGGGAAATACTTTGGATATGCTGAATCTGGCCCTTTGGTGGGCTCTCCGACTCACGCTTGTGATGAGCCGCAACAGCGCTTATCTACTTGGCCTTTCGCAGTTGGCGCCGAAGGGAGGGCGCGCATTGTTGTCATGACGTGAGTAGCATCTAGAATATTGGCTGTGCACCTCATAATTTGAAGAAAGCCTTTTGGATACCCCAGGCCAGCGGATTCCAGTGCGAGTTGCGCGCACTCCAAAACCATTGCCCCCACTCTTAGAGTAGTAGGTTCCCAGTCTTACATTGCGGTCCCGACAATCTCTGGACAACGCATCTCCCATATAATGCCTTTAGCTTTGGTGCCGGAATCTTTCCGATCCTGCACGTCGTCCTTATATTCTCGTAACTGTCACTTTGCAAATATATCATACGCTGATCGATTCAGCAACACATGGCCCAGACCCATAGAAAAGAAAATACTTGATTTGATTGCCGGTGGGAAATTGCCGGGATCGATAAGTGCATCAAGGTTGACTGTTATGGGCGTCTGTTGTGTTCTGTCGTCTTCCACGATGGTGAAGCGACCCAAGTCGCCGAAGCCGATTGAGGACTCCAAGTTCCTCACCGTCGTGCACCCCTTCCCGCTCAATGCGAACATGGAGGTGCCGAATGATTTCAAGGATTTTATGTACTGGCTTGCGAGTGTTGTGGGCACTGAGTATGCGCTGGGCGTGTATCACAAACCATCAGTGAGTATCAGTGAATATATGCGTCGAAATCGACTGATGCATACTCGCAGGCGAGGGGCATGGTGGTCGCAGAGGTCAGCAAGACGTTCTCTGAATTCGAGGTGCTGCTTGGCGAGCACTCGTGGAACCGGTTCCTGCAGAAGCCGACGATGGAGGAAAAGGAGCGGAAGACGCGGGTGTACTACAGCACCTACTCGACTGCGCGAGACCTGCAGAAGGACGGGTGGAAGAATATCCTGGCCGACGACGCGCTGTTCAGCGACTATCGTCCTATCAACCGGCCAGTGGCATGTGCCCACGCTACAATGGAACTAACGCCCTTGTAGAAAAATCCAGCATCCGTATCCCATTCCAGTCTGGTGCGACGTTCCGTACGAGGATCCCACCAACAANCGGCTCTGTCGCCCTCTCCCCGTCGAGACGAAAGCGCCTCCGCCGCGGGCCCCAGTGCCAGGTACGCCTCGAATGTTCTCGACAGCNCAACGTGACTCAAGGTGCCGCAGTTCCTGGATCTGGCACGTGGGTTTCCCAAAGGGGAGGTGCGCTGCAGCCTCCATTCGTCGAGCAAAAGGGCGGGCCGTCGAAGAAGGNAGGCAAAGGNCCCGCCAATCCCAATGCCTGTACGTCCTCACTTGACCCGTGTACTGTTTGCTCACCGCTTCACAGGGCAGACNCCGATTACCTCNCCGCCCATCTCAAAGGCCGCATCAACGCCGTCTTCGTCCAGGTCTCC